>OY735203.1:66354704-66482204 GCA_963457665.1 Thysanoteuthis rhombus | reverse complement strand
TCAGAATCCATTACCTTCTTAGACACCTTATATACAAAGATAACAATAGATACCTCCAAACAACCTTATAAACTAAACCAACCGATACCCACAAATACCTACACTCCAAATTGGTCAACCCCTAACAGCTTAGGGAAACTTACTTTTCTCACGAGCATTTAGAATTAGAAGAATCTGCTCTGAAGATTTGGAACGAAAGATACACAATAGCATATGAAATTTCATCTCATGGAGATACTCACACACCCTCATAGAAAATCAAATCAATAAAGCCACCACAATACCCAGAGTTAATACACTTTAATTGACCAACTAATATACAATAGACCACATACTCCTTATAAGTACATTCCCCAATACTCCCACACTTTCCAAAATTATTAAGAATAGGTGAAACATTGTCCAAAACCCTGGTATTCTGCCCTAGCGTAGGCCCAAGATCATCAAAGATATGATAAGCAGCAGTGCTATAATTGATGATAACGTGTTACACAGAAAAAGCATTCTAGAACAATCAAATCCTCCATCCATGCAAGTTGATATAACACATGCAGCAACATCTTAAACATACTAATACCTTCACCAGCTCCATAACTTTACAACTACAGACACAGAATAAAACCATTCAAATACAACAATTTACCCCCAGTAGTACAATGCCTCCACCTACCTGACCATAATTTTAGCGCTGATGCAAAAACCACTGTTATTGAAAATATAGAGAAGGATATATCTAACAAGAACACTGAGATTCTTGAATCTAATAAAGATATGTGGATGGGATACCTTAGAACATGCTCGCTTTATGGACTTAACATCAAATTAAATGGTGTAAATTAATGATAAAAATAAGTAGCAGAATAAACAACCCTTAAAAAACAGAACTCTTACGCAGATATTCTTGAACACTACCCTAACAACAACATCTGAACACTCCCACCTATTCACACACACATACACTCATCTATACTAATATATATAATCAAAAAATGAAAAATCACACTATATAAACTTGACCCACTAACTTGAATCTTTACCAATGAAAGAACCATCATATAGTACTCATCCCAATGATCAAAACTGAAATTGATATCACCTTGGCACTTGAGGTCCAATGAAAACTTTCAAAGATTTTCTGAGGCATTTTAAAGTTTTCATACCCTTAACCTGCTGACCCCCTCAAGATAATTGATTTTACATGTTTCCTGAATTCTTTACCTTCCTTGGATACATACAATCCCTTCGGCCCCCACCAACTGCTACTACACATACACTGTAGTGTGACCTGTCTTCCCATACTGCAAGATCTAAGCTAACTAAAGATTAGTTTCCATGGTTATCAAGCTTACATCCCCTGATTTTCAGAGAACACTAGTCAGCTGATAATCAGTCACAAGTACACAGGCATGATAATACATGCACAAAACATTTACAAAACCTTACATGATGGCTCTGATATCGTAAAAACTGCATATATCTGTGCCTGCACCTTCTAACGATGTGGACCTATAATTGCTGAGGATAGATTTGAGATCCGAAACATGTTCAGATATCACATAATTATAATAATGATTCCATTCACATGCTATACTCTTCTTCTGTCTTGACTTGAATAGTACATCCATATATATATATATATATATATATATATATATATATATATTGTGTCATCCTCAGACAGCTGTTTCGTTGTATTACAACTCTTCAGTGTGGTTATAGACTATCCATTATCCCATCCAGTACCACAAAGTAGGATCGTAACCTTAGCTTCAGACTCAGAGGCTGGTATCCCCCCTCTACTCCATAGAACTGGATGGTCAGTAAGGTTGAATTTAAGTGATATATTCATTTTACGCATATATATTCCCCGTCGACCCGAGCGCTCCATTCCATGTTGGGAGAGCATTGGATAAGCTTACAATGAACGAGTTACCTTACTTAAAAAGTGCTATATATATATATAAATGTATATGTATACATGAAAGTCAAGATCAGCATAAATACAAGCATTATGAAGTTACACCAGTTCAGATTACTATAAATATACCCTATTACAAATATAAGCCAGGCAATATCACCATGAATACAACCAATAAGGGTGGACACCAGTTATAGCATTATAAATATACGTTATTTCTACTGCTGACCAGTCAATAACAGAAAAATAAAGCCAAAACAAAGGTACGCCAGTTTAAAACACAATAAAGACACCCGATTGCTACTCTATGTCACTCAATGACATGAAAAAATACAACCAGTACGAAGGTACGAAATTTCATAATGCTACTTCATGCCAGTCGATGTTATCATAAATACAATCAGTATGAAGGTACGCCAGTTTAAAACACTACAAAAATACCCTATTGCTACCGAATGCCAATCATTATGACCATAACTAAAACACTTGAGTTCTGTAATCTTACCCTATTGCTACTCTTTGCCAATCAATATCAACATAAATATAACCATTACGAAGATACGTCATTTTGAAACCATATAAATATAACCTATTGCTAGTGCATGACAACTAATATCACAATAAGAAGGTACCCCAGTTTGAAACACTATAAACACATACTGTTGCTACTATATGCCACTCAACATCACCATAGATAAAACCAGTACCCTATTGCCACAGTACACCAATCAATATCACTATAGATGCAATCAGGACGGAATTGTACTAGTTGAAAATACTATAAATAAACCTTATTGCTACTGCACGCAAGTTAATATCCCGAAAAATAAAACCAGAAAAAAGGTATACCAGTTTAAAACACTATTAATATACACTATTATACTGTCTGCCAGTCAATGTCACCATAAAAACAAACAGTACACAGCTAGATCAGTTTAGACAACTATAAATACAGACTTTTGCTTCTGCACACCATATGAGCATACTTCAGTTTAAAAAAAAAAACTATATGCAATACCCTAATAGTACTGTATGCAATCAATATGACCACAAAAAGGTACGCCATTTGAGAACACTATAAATATACTGTATTACGATCATATGCCAGATGATATCTCAATAAATACATCCAGTACAAAGGTATGCCAATTTCAATCAATGTATTTACCCTATTACGATTGTATGCAAGTCAATATCACTGAAAATACAATCAGTGTGGATGTACATTAGTTTGAAATACATCCCATTGCTATTGTACAGAAGTCAATATCATCATAAATACAAGTTCGAAGGTACGCCACTTCTAAACCCTATGGATATACCCTATTACCACAGGAAGCCAGTCAGCATCAGTATAAATACAATAAGATACATGGAGATATATGAAGATACACCAATTTTAAACACTATAAATATATCCTATTGCTACTGTATTTCCTGTCATTATCACCATAACTACAACCAGAACATGTACGCACGTTTAAAACAATATTGCTACTGCATGCCAGTCATCAACACAATAACTAAAACTGCGTGGAGGTACGCCAGTTTGAAACACTATAAATACACACTATTGCTACTTCATGCAAGTAAATATCATCATAAATACAACCAGTATAAAGGTACACCAGTTTAGAATACAATATATCCTATTGCAACCACATGGTAATCAATATCATCATGAATATAACTGTTACGAAGGTACGCCAGTTCAAAACACTATAAATATAGTCTATTGTTACAATATGCCAGTCAATATCACCATAAATACAACCAGTTTGGAGGTATGCTAGTTCAAAACACTCTAAATATACCCTATTGCTACTGTGACACTCTGGAAGAGAGGGCTTAATTAGAAAGATCTAAAATAGAGACGGTTGCCCTGAGGTTCTCGAAATAACCCAGACCTGGAGAGAGAACAGATAAAATCTAAACAGTCAAACAAATAATATTGAATCCGGGAGGAAAGAACTAGAAGGGTCGGGCAAGCGAGGCCATGACAGAATACAGATGTATGATTGATCTCATTTCTAAGAGAGATTCCTGTATGCCCAAGTTTGGAGAAATTCCTCAGAGGGGATTGACCAGTTCAGTTCCCGGGGCCAAGGGCTCTCAAAGTTACTCAGATGTTGGCTTAATTGGAGTCAATAATAATGATGTCGGTATTCTGAAAACCAGATATCAAGTAAAATTGATTGCTGGAGAGAATTGGCCCTGCCTGGAGGGAATTGGCCCCGCCTATGCATATTTCTAAGGGAGATTTATGGATTCCCAAATTTGGTGAAAATTACTTAAGTCAGGCACAATTTCAAATTTACCAGCTGGGAACGGAAAATCAATCATGAACCCTTCAGCCATCAGCCCCAAACACAAAGGAAGCCAATCATCATATCATCATATAAACCAGCTATTTTTGAGCAGCCAGGGAGAAGCCGCCGAGACCCTACAGAGGAATCCACCATCCTTTGTCACTACAAAGAGTCCTAACCCCAAAAGACTTATAGTTTTGACTCTACAACTTTGTTGAAGCTATTAAAATAGATATACCAAGAGACACCAAGTAGATAACCAGAAAGACAGGCTGATAGTCATTCCATAGTGTCCTCAGCCGCATCAGCATATACTTTGACAAGTTACCCTGTATAGATACTGACATAAACTTGTTGTATATTATAAATCTAGTGTTGATTCTTCATATTCAACTAGTGACACCTCTGGTGGTTTTTCATTCCAACGCTGCAGAATCTTAGAGCCGACAGCTGCACTCCCTCAGATCTATACACAGCATGGGCAAGGTGAGAGCGACCAGAGGCAGAGACCGAAGTGACCAGTCAACCAGTCTGACCAGCATAGCTCTTCACCAACCAGCAAAGGGTAGCAGAGACCAGTTGGGGGTGGAGTCGCACAATTAGTCCATTTCAGTATGTTAAAAAAAAAGTTTTGTCTTTGGAGAGTAAAACTATTCATTTTTGGAATCTTCAGAGCGTGGGGGATCTAAAAATCAATGTTGGCATTTGCACAGACACCTAAATGGCCACCATTTTTCATTATCAAATGGCTACCATTAAATGCATATTTAGCACTATCAGTCTGGTTCACTGTGTATTTTCATTCAAAGGGTTTGCAAATTAGTCAAACTATACATTTTTAGAATCTTTACAGCATGGGAAATCAAAAAAATAATGTTGGCATTTGTGTAGATACATGCATGGCTGCCATTTTGAATTTTCAAAACGGCTGCTGTAAAATAGGTAATTTGCACTATCTCGGCTCTAAATCTATCTAGGATTTTCATAAAATAGCCTCATCTTATGTTTTTTGGGACAAAGGATTTAATAGTACTCAATCCTATGGAAAATCAATGAAAAAGTAATTGAGAAAATCAAGTGAAGAATCACTCTAGGTAGGCAAGCTTTTGGTGGAGTAAGCTCGATCTTCAAAGACGAGAAAATCCCATTAGTCCGAAAAAGAAAGGTATACAACCAATGCATCCTTGTGATAGTCACCTATGGAGCTAAAACATGGAAGCTAACCAAAATATTGACCCTCAAACTAAAAACAATGCAATGTGCACCGGAGAAATTCCTGCTCATCATCACATGGAGAGAAAACAAGAAGAGCACAGTATACAAGAGCAAAAACAGCAGTCAGAGATATCATAGAATCCATTAGGAAATTCATATGGCAATCAGTTGGTCATGTAGCAAGAATGGCAGACAACCACTGGACATCATGACTCACAATGGGGATCCCAAGAAATTATATGCAAAACTGTGGCTGGCTTGGGGAAGGTCTGTGTCCATCTATGGATGCTGAAAGATTAAAAAGGCTAATACTGTATTCTAGGTCAAGGAATCCAATAAAGGCTTCAAAATTTTATCATAGTAAATCAATAGAACATAATTCAAGAAGCAGAACAATGCCAGGTTCTTGTCAGGAAACAAAGATCAAACTGTCAAGATTTGTGACAAATCGGTTGATCTGAAAGAAACAAAAGATCTGTATAGTTGGTTTATGGCTCTAACCAGATCAAACCAGGATATTGATCAGGAGGATGTGGTTGGTTACTACAAATATCCTGACTCCTAGGGCATTGTTTGCCTCAAATGGATCTATCCTTAGAAGTACTGGCAATTCAAAGATCATACATTACCTGGAAAAACTGAAAAAACAAACAATGAAATCCATCAGGATGCACTAGCCCCAGCATCTGTGGATCATGTTGGTGAAGCAGAAGCATCTTCAGCACCTTCTGAGAGACCAAAAATTGCCATTGTTCATGGAATGGAGCTCATCTAAAAGCTGGCAGAGCAACCTGGAACAATCAGTACCGTTAGAGATTTTGACCAACTCTTTTGACAGGTCTCTGGTGTTGACAGCAGAATTCAACCAGGTTATTCTGGTCTTTTATGCCAACAAAGCTGATTCAATGAAACATATAACAGGGGAAAAACAACAAGTCATACATCCCATTCAATATTGGATTGCTGATAACTCAAATGATAAACACAAACCAAGGAACTCTTCCTTTATCACAAAAAGACGGAAAACGATCTGAATACCTTGTAGCAGCAGTACTCAAAAATAATGTGAACTCCGAAAAGTTTGTAATCACTTCAACATGAAGAAAACTGCAAGATACAGTTCAAAGATAGAAAGCACAAGGAGGCTGACATATTGATGCTCTGCTTAGTAGTAGCTGTATCACAGTGCTGTTCTGAAGCATGGCTGGTCTTCTTTAGCCAAGATATCATAGTTTTGGTTTTGGCTGTTGCACACTATGACAAGCTCTGCAAGCACACTGCGATATGTAAGGTATCAGGTATTTGGAGATCTGGGTTGCCCTGAGACGAGACAAGGCAGCAGTATTACCCATACTCCATAGTATTCCATTCACTAAAGCAGACGAAGTTGGTAGATTCTCTGGAGTAAACGAAACCAAGTGGTTTTAGTAGATGAAAGTTGACAGGAACATCATCTCAGTACAGTTGAAACTGACTGAGAAAGTAAAGGTTGCTTTGGCCAAGTTTGTATGCTTGATATACTGGCCAAAAGGGTATCCATATAATGAGTATTCCTGACCTAAGGTGGCATCTGTTTTGCAAAAATCTGGCAGAAAGAAGTTGTTGCCCTTGGGGGACACATTGAATGTGTATGTGTACAGAGTAGGGTGTGATACCAAGCAACTGTGATGTGTCCCACAGGACATTTTAGAGTTGGTCAGATATCAGTGTAAAGCCCATTGAACAATGCAGAGGTGTTCATGCAGGAAATATAACTTGGCTTGCACAGACCTTTGTTTGTGTGGAAGTGACGGCAAAAATGACACAGACTGTAATCCAAAAATCCAAAATGGTGGCCATGCAGATGTCTGCACTTTGATTTTGGGATTCCCCATGCACTAAAAATTCCAAAAATGTTTCAATAATCTACAAAAACTTTGAACGAAAATACGTAATGAATCTTACAGAGCAAACATGTATTTCATGTAAGAGATTTATAACCGAGAAGTAAAGATAATGCTCCAATTAAGTTCCATTGCTTTTATATAACCCAGGGTGGTATTAAGAGGCCTTTATTGGATTCCCTGACCAAGAAAGCATGAGATTAGCATACTTAATTAAGTTTGTAAGTTGACTACAAGCCAAGATAGCAAAAATTATGTATTTTACATCATCCATTTTGGAAATCCAATATGACGATCATGAAGGTATCTACACAAATGCCATCATCATTTTTTTTTGATTTTGTGTGCCATGAATATTCTAAAAATGTATAGTCTTGATAATCTAAAACACTTTTGAATTAAAACAGATAGAGATCCTGATCATGCAAAATATGTATTTTAGGTAATAAAGTTATATCACAAAGGTAACGATAAATTTTTTTCGATTACTTCTTTATTGATTTCCTGCTCAAGAAAAAAAAACTACTCAAGATTTGAAGAATGAGCAGGCTCGGTCATTGTGAATTCGACCCACACAGTACTGAAGCTCACTCAATGGTGTTTTACTGACAACTACGTCAATACACTGAAAAGTGTCTGTTCACCCATGTGCAGTAAGTTCTCCTCTGATTGGTTGCTTAGTTATATCAAGGCCACCCAACTTGTGCTCAAGATATTCAAAATGGCTGGCTATTTTTTGGACAGACCTTGTACACATCTCAATTAGGCCGCTACAATTTGAGACGTCATTCAATTTTGGTCAGTGTGATATGATCTTACATCCCTCTGATCTTATTTCTTCCTTCCTGTGCTTTATTAATTCATGAGGTCAACAGACAACTCAACCAAGATCACCAAGAACTACCAGCTGAATCCAACCAAATAAGAAGAGGCACAACAATATAATGTTAGAAACTGTGAACCAAAATGTCACTCCAACTGTCAACTGTCAATACGGGTTTTTATCAGTTTTCAAGTTGGTCTATGTGTGTCTGTATTTATCATGCATACAAGCTACACCAATGTAGCGATAAGGCTGAAAATTGAAAAATTCACTCCTTTTTATGTCTACAACAAAATGTTTTTTTCATTAAATTCCTCCCCTAAACTGGAATTCAGTCGGGGGATCAATTGGTAATGTAAGCTTTTACTAGATTGATCCCTTAATTTGTGTCCACTTGTTTTTTTTTTAAATTCAGGTTTTTTTTCGAGGTCACTGCCCAAGAAAAGGTGAGAGAAGTAACTTATTATTTGATTACCCTTTTTTCCAAATTTTCAATTGATCATCCCAAAAATGGTATGCTGCCAAAAGACATTGGTCTCATTCTTTTGAGAGTTTTTAATATTTTTTGATTACAGTGCAATTACAAAATTATTTAAATAGTGCCATCATTTTTGACAACATAGGTCAACTAGTAAAATGAAAGTTATTTTCATGTCCCAAATGAAATGTCTTTCCCTTATGTTTATGTGACTTATATAAGTCCTGTGTCTAATGCAATCTTGAAGTTGGTATATTTAAGGAGTAATTTGATTTAATACCTATGGCTACAATGCTCCATTGGGCGGAGAAAATAAACATACAAGCAAACTTTCTCAAATAGATATTAGATATAGACTCATAGAGAGCAGGCACATGCTGTGAATAATTATTCAGGATAGGCAGTTGGTCGACTTTTATAAAAAAAATTTTCAACAAAAGCCTTATCACGCTGAGAAAATATTTAAACATATTTTAAGAGGAAATTTATTTACTACACTATTTGTATACAAACTTGTAGGACGTTGCTCCATTTAGCAATTTTTTCCTCTTCAATAGAAATCAAAGCAAGCGACGAAAGCCTTTCATTTGACATTCTATTTCTGGTGAAGTTTTCAATTCTCTTCAAAGCTGGAAATGACCTCTCAACAGAAAGCCGTTGTAGCAGGAGGTGTTAAAATCAATTGTGGCAGCTTCACAGCTTTGGAAGAACATTTTTCCTGCCCATTTTGAAATATTAAGGACAGAAAATCTTTGAATGATTAATAACATCCTGAAACATTGGTGCATTGTAAATTTGGATCATGTCAATAACAGGCACCCCAGAATGTATCAAATTGATCTACACCGGATGACGTCACCTCGTATGTCAGCAATCTTACAAACATAAACAAATATAAGGTTTTACAAAATTTATAATGATAAAATAAAATGCAGAGTTGTTACATATTTTACCTGACCGACAATCATTTTAAAAACTTTGCATTTTATTTCATCATAAATCCTCATGAAAAAACAAATCATTTTTTCAGAACTTAATAGATTTTAAATAAACAAAGTTAATGAAAAGAATCTAATTTAAGTTTTTAAAACAATTGCTGGTGAGGTAAAATAGATAGCATAAATCTTTGTAAAACCAAAATGTATTTGGGTATTTTAAGAACTTCATAAACTTTAAATGAACAAAGTTATCAAAAAAATCTGATTTAAGTTCTTGAATCAATTGTTGGTGAGGTGAAATATCTAACAACTTTGCATTTTATTTTAGCGTTATAAATTTTGTTAAACCGAATCGTATTTGTTTGTTTTTGTAAGACTGTTGATGTATGAGGTGACATCATCTGGCGTAGAGTGAAGATCTTTCCCTCTCAATTCAATCAATTCTAGAGTGTTTGTGATCAACATTTGGGGAAAATCTAAGGAGTCTACCAGGGTCTTTCAGTTGGTTGATATTTTCCTATTGGTCATTGAAGAGAATTAAAAACTTCAGGAAGACCATCAGAATTTTCAAATTTTTTTTTATTCATACCATTTCCTTTTTGTCTCAACACATGGCAACCTTCTCTTTCCATTTAGGCAGCCAGAGGCCCATAAAAAAATGAATCCTACTGACTATTACTTGGGCAAATATTTTGTGGGGCAGTATTAAATTCGTATTTCCATGGACTCATCTTTCATTTGTGTAAAAATCATGATGGGGCAGAAATTATAAGTAAAATAAATCATCAAATGAATTAAAGGGGGGTAAGGGCATAATCATAAGGGGAAAATATTCTTTCCTGAAATTTGGATGATAGCATTTTTGAATTTTCAAATTTTGGAAAACTGTCAGCTGATCAGGCTGGATTTGCCCCTGAACATGATCCATAAATTCTTGCAAAATCCACTTTCTGTATTTATGACTCCAACAATATTACTGCTGTTCTTTTCTTGACTTTTTAATGTGTACATATCAATTTGTAAAGTAAGTTTTTGAAACTTCTTCTATCAACTAGAGAAAATTTCTGTTAATTTCTGTAAATTTCTGAAGAAACATTGAAACATTAATGCTTCAGTATATCATCTAATATTAGATCAAATATAAGAAACTGTCAACAAAAACTGTCAGCATAGCTTTCTCCAGTTTTCAAGTCGGTCTGGCTGGCTATGTATTTATGTATGTATGTATGCACGTGTTTATCACAAGTGCAGGCCACACCAGAGTAACTAGAAGGCTGGAAATTTTCAATATCAGTTCCTTATTATGTCTCAGAAAAAACCTCTTTTTTTTTCTTTTTTGGAAATTCACATCCTAAACAAGTTTTTAGTGTTTGTGCATGTGTGTGTGTTTATGTGATGGGGGCTGTGTATAATGTAAGTTTAAGCTAAATTGGTCCCTAGTTTGTGTCTGACTGCATTCATGCTTGTTTGTTTCTTTCAATTGGGACCTTTTAGTGGCCAACAAAGGTGAGAGAAGTAACTTTATTATTCATTAATGACCCCTTTTTCTAAATTGTAACTGATCATCTTCAAGACAGCATGCTGCCTAAAGATGTTGGTCATGTAATGGTTGCTATTGAGTGACTAACAAGACCCATTCTTTCTCTTTTTTTCTTCAATTAAACTTTTCTCATAGATATCATCAAACGTTCTGCACTGATCCTCAAGAAAATTTATTCTTTCATTGATTCTTTCAAAACAGTATGAACTCTCCATCATTTTACGCTGTAGGAAATTGAAGAGAGTGTCAGATTGGGAGAAAATTTCATCATAAACAGTAATCAGGTCTGCCTAGTTACTCAATAGAGACCATCATGTGACCAACGTCTTTTGGCAGCATGCTGTGTTTGGGGGGATCAATCAAAAAATTGGGAAAAGGGGTAATCAACTGATGAGTTACTTCTCTCACTGCTTGTTATGTGGCGATCACTGGAAAAAGTCGGAATTTTCAAAAAACAATTGTGGATGCCACTAAGGGTAATAAACTTACATTGCAAATTGAACCCTTCACTAAAACCTAATAATGGGGTAATTTTCAAAAAAACAAAAAAAAAAAGGTTTTTATTGACATATTAAAGAATAAATGTTGGAATGTTCAGCTCTCTAGCTCTGCCAGTGCAGCCTGTATGCATGATACAAAGCCAGCCAGCCAGTCCAACTTGAAAACTGAAGAAGCCTATTTTGATAGTTTTGGTAACAGTTTTGGTTATTGCTAAATTGGTCCCTAGTTTGTGTCCGACCGCGTTCATCTATATGATATTATAAAAACCCATTGCTTCTCATTAGCGTATCTGGATCTCACAATAAAAGACTGCTGGTAGAGTTGTGAAAGAGTTTACAAAGATCACAATGATATTGTAAAATAGTTTGGATGAGTTTTGAGTTGGGACTCCATCTTGTTGGTACAGCCTTTGGAATGTGTTTCTGCACTATTCCATCAATAAATTGCCCTCGTTTTGAAAAGTGACTGAAAAATGAGTCAAGGGCCTCACCGGTCTTGAAATAGCTTCCACATTCAGGTATGAACTTTGGTGACTGAGATAGGACAAGATTCAACTCATCATCATAGATGAAATAAAGCTGATGGTGTATTTTCTCTTACTTTAGCTTGAACATGATTCAAGTGTAAGGCAATTATTATTACTCCATTGTATGTCTACACTAGAAATTTTTCAGCACAAATACATTTGCCTATATCATTAAAAACTAGTTTACTAATGCCGTAAAAAATGAGGGCATATATGAAGTATACAAACATACCCATTGCATTTTATATACATAGATAATAGAGATATGCATTTTAGCAAGATTGGAGAATAGTATTCTGTTGATCACAAATGGATTTTGATTGATTTTTTGTTTTTATTTTCATTCTTATTACTTTTCTATTTTCTCATATTATTCTTTGAATTTGGCATTTTTTTAATATCTTTAGAACATGAATGAAATTTCATTTTACTACAACAGTTGCATTCCTCAGCATGACAGAGTACATCTGCTCATTGCTAATTATTATATGTCTTGATGCATTCTGTTACACTAGTAGCTGTTCTATCCTTTGGGCTGACAAATCCTTTTTAATTAAATTTTGCTGTGTATTTGAGTAACTCAATATAGTTTCGATGATCTAATAAGGATTTGACTTTGTTATCACCGGGAAAAACAACTTCTTGTTCAATCAAAAAGCAAGCGGGTAATATTTATTACTAATCAATTAATTATTAATCGATAACAAGTGAATTTCAATGCAAAATTTCTTCTGCTTATCCATTAGCAAGTCGATTCGTATAGACCCAAATGTTTTCAATGATATTCAGCTTTATTTGATAATGTACAACAGATCTCTTGTGTTTACTCAAAGCATTGGGCAAATCATTTGAAACACAATATCTATATCTATTATCCACACAATTTCATTAGATGCAGAAAATAACAAGCATGGGAAATAAAAAAAAGTCGACTTGTAATTCAACCACGTCCATTCTTTTTTGCTGCACTATAAAGTTTGAAATGTTGAATGACCGGAGCCATCGGAGGTGGCAAAATGTTCTATCCTTTTTATATATGTGTGTGTGTTAGTGTGATTCTGGCTATACTGTTTTGTTTGCAAACTTGAGAATTGGCATTCACACTTCACTAGACCCCTTCTAAAAATTGTTTTTGATTTTTCAAAAAAGACTTTTTTTTAACCTATTTTGGGCAATATTATGATGGGTTTATTAATAACAGTAACATTCTGGAGAATCTAGATATTTCTAGATGCTTCTTTTACTCAATTTTAAACGTTTTCAAGTAGAATATACTGATTTCATGAATAGAATTTATTCTGATTTTATTTATTCTTTACATGACAATTTTTGATGTTGCTGCTGTTAACTTTTTGAATGTGATAGCAAGGGTTAGTTCTGACTATTTTTGGTCCTTTATGCTGTTGAAGTTATTTAAATTCTGGTGTTGGTGTAAAATTTTTACTCATCTTGGTACCTTTCTTTTTCATACCAAAGTTTAGAAAAAATTCTTCAGATACTCATTACCCATTATTGAAGTAGTTATGACTATAGACTAGCTGAAAAATTGGTACTTATTGAATAAAAATGGCTCAATCATACATTATGATTTGGTCAATTTTCATGAAATTTATACCACTCAAAAAGAAAAATTGGAGAAAATATATTTTCTCCTTTTTAAAGAAATAGAGTTGATTGTATTTTTTTAAAAATTTTTGTTTATATTTTCAATGCATAAGGTTGATAAAGTTGCTTTTTTGTTTGTTGTTTTTTTAATTACTTCATTTATTACAAAAAGGGGCCTCTATACATGCTGATTTGGATAATATACATAATGGAAAAAAAGAAAATTATGAAATACATTGAGCTATTATTCTTCCTTAATTGATATTTTCTTTAGATTACTAAATCCACTTCTATTATACAAAAAGAACATTTCAGATGTTTTTTTTTAACTCAATATGAATATAGTGCATATTTTAACAAATAAAAACTATAAGTACTTGAGTTAATATTGCAGATTTAATGTTACAAGTTGAGATGCCATAAAATTTGATAAATGTAGGGTTCTTATGAAAAAAAAATACGCTTCCACTAATTTTTTCTCAAAGTAACATATTCATAAAAGAACTTGAGTAGTCAATGGATATTAGTAGAATTAAATGTCATTCATTAGTTGAATTTTAGTAGGAAATTCAAGTGTATATTCGACACTAAAAATTTACTAATTGATTTTCTACACATGAAAAACAATATCTATTTTTTGCTGTTTATTTCTTGAGAAATATAAACACAGATTTCAAAAACAAAAAACTAGATTTCTATGTAATGGAAAAGAATACTTTTATATCAGATTTCTATTTAGAAATGAAGTAGAATAACTCAATGTAGCAAAAAGCAGGATTTATTCTGCCTTTCTGCTCTTTTATCACATGTAATTAGGATTAGTGTCCACAGCACATGTTTCTTGCATGCTCATACATAATATTTATATAAAGGTCGGAAAGCACAGATGAATTATATCTGAGATGAAAATGACAATCTACTGCATTATGCATTGAATTCAGTGCATTAAGTAACAACTTTACCATGAATTGGAAATCTTTTACTTTTAAATATGTATCAACTTTTATGATTTTTTTGCAGGGGTAGGCAGTGCCTACCTTTCCTACTCAGACAGCCGGTCCCTGATAAATAGACAAATATAATGGTGTAATTGCAGATACAACCCCCAAACTATCATTACCCACTATTATTACAAAACATTTTGTTTTGATTTTCAAAAACTAATTTTTCAAAAACATGCTTCAGATTCCCATTAGTAACCACAGAAAATTTGGTGGCCATAGTTCCAATTCTCCTTGAGTTAAGCAATAACAGACAGACAGATATTTGGTGAATTAGCAAGATCTGATTTGAATACTGTCAATTATCGACATTATTTAGTTTGCAGAATCTCTAGAGGCCAGTATTTTCAACTGAATGGCTGTTCTTTCAATAGTACATCTAATTTGCAATTGTTTATTCTCTGTTTACATATCCAGAGTTTACAACAAATTGCCACTAATTTGTTAAAGGTTAACTGGTTTGCTTGAAAATAAATATTGTAAACATGGTAGTAATAACATGTTAGGATGAAATGTCTCAAATTAGGTAAACAAATTTTTTTTTGTCAACCAAAATTAATTAAAAATGGAGCTTTTTGTTTGGATCTATCTAAAGATTGGGAAAAATCAAGGATTTGTATTGACTATGTTATGATATCATATAATGGTCACATGTTTTCATTATGCCATGTATTAAATTAGCTGAAGTACTCGTCTACTTAGGGTCGAATATTTAAAGAGTCAATAAAAGATACCACCTCCTACCACATTACTTTACTTTGAGCTAGTAGCATTATAATTGCCTTATCAGGCTAATGAGCCCAGCTTGCCCAGCGATTTTACCCATGACTGGGGGATTTTTCTTGCTCTCATATGCAAAATTGTTGCATAAATGTTTGGTTTTCTAGCATATTCACACAAAGAAGCAAGATTTATGAAGTGTAGATGTGAATTCAAACAAGCAAGTTTAGAGTATAAATTTTTGGTTTTATGGCATATTCATACAAAAGAAGCAAGATTTATGAAGTATCGGTATAAATTTAAACAGGCAAGTTTGTAGCATAAATATTTGGTTTCATAGCATATTCATACAAATAAAAAGCCAAATTAAGTTCAATTAAAAGCCGAATACAGAATTGAAAACAGGTTTTTCGCTGGAAACCTTTTTACGCACCTGATATCCATCTATCTATCTACCTATCTAACTATCTATATCAGTCTATTTCTCCTTAAATCACTTATTTTCTCTTTATATAATTTTTGCAGGGCGTTTGCCCAAGTTGAAATTAAATCACTTCCTCCCAGGCTTGGAGTGAAACAGATGAAATGAAACATTTCTGAATTGGGGAGGTGGAGGGGCCATAGAGATCAAGTGGGTGGATGGGGGTATAAAAAGGAAAAAAAGATTTTGTTGTGTGATAGTTCCTGTTTATTTGTTTTTTTACCACAAGTGTATATCAAAATTGATCTGAGCTTTTATTCGATTATATAAGCAATTTTAAAGAAAACAAATATGTCCATAACTTTGAAATTTTTTAGTAGTTTTGGCTGTAAAAAAATGTATGTTTCAATTGATTGGAAAAAGTGAATGATTTATAACCGAGAAGAGATTTTAATAGCCTCTTGAATTGTGGATGCTTAATAAACATATCGAAAGGAGAGTTAAAAAAATAACTTGCTGAAAACCTTTTGGTCTATCGAGTATACTTGCCAGATTTGTTATGGCTGCACCCATGTTTAAGAAATTTCTATAGCATGACAGACAAATACACATTGTGACTGATCCCACTTTTATATATAGATACAACAAAAGGCTAGAAGGTTTTTGTCAAACTTCCGCAATTGAGTTTTGAACTTATTTTTATATGTAACAACAATGATGGATGACAAAGACCTGACCAAAAACCAGTGACGTCTTGCTCAAAATAACAGTGAAATAGTTGATGTATGCAAAAACTGATGACCTCTAAAGCCCAACTCAGGTCGATTTGTTTTGCTGAAGTTTGCAAATCCCATTTACAGGAACTGCTAATAAAGGAGTTGAAATGAGACACAGAGTTTGGGAGTAATGTTGTACGGAGAAATTAATTCTTTTTTGTTTGCTTTTTAGATTTCAATGAAGCAAGGGAGTTTTCACACTAGCACCGCCAAGCTTGATTTTGATTCTTTCACATATACATTAGTTACAAAACAAAATATGGTCTGGATTTTTGAGCCAAGATATTGTTGTAACAGGGTTACTCAAAAATAACTTTCATTTAAAACATCTTTATTTGAAATATATATACCTTTATTCAAAACAAGTACCTGTATTCAAAGCATAAGTGCCTGAATTTAAAACATAAGAATCCTCATTCAAAACATAGGTAGTTTTATTCAAAGCCAAAGTAATTCTATTCAAATTTTAAAATACCTTTTTTTAGAATTCATAAGTAGTTTTACCAAGTACCATTATTTAACAACAATATTCTCTTGATGCTAAATATTACGTGAAAATTTCATCACCAAAAAATTGGTTCCATCTCTGAATCAGCAAGACAAGCTTTTGCAATGAACAAATACAATGTTATCATCACATGAGCTATTTCCTTGCTCCTTTAGGGCTATATATATATATATATATATATACATATATATATATATATATACATATTATTGTGTCATCCACAGACAGCTGTTTCGTTTTATTACAACTCTTCAGTGTGGCTATAGACTATCCATTTTCCCATCCAGTGCCACGAGGTAGGATTGAAACCTTTGCTTCAGACCGGGAGACCGGTAACCTAACTCTGCTCCATGAAACTGGACAGTCAGTAAAGTTGAATTTAAGCATTATATTTATTTAGCTTATATTCCCCATCCACCAGAATGCTCTATTCCTATAGAAGAGCATTGCATAAGCTTACAATGAATGAGTTACCTCACTGAATGAGTGCTCAACCCTGAATAGGGGAGCGTTAATTATTGTGTCATCCACAGACAGCTGATATATATATATATATATATATATATATATATATATATATATATATATATATATATATATCAACTAGTCTGCCAAAATTTTAGGTAGTGTGGCACAAGGGGTGAAGACCCCAACTGAAAACTGTTTTTGAACTCTTTTGGAGAGGGTTAAAGCATTGTGACAAACAATGCTCTTTTTTAACATTAGGGATTAAACCCAAGTTAAATTTGTTAGCAACAACCTCTACAATAATCAAAGCATTATTATCAGTTAACATTGTAATGTAATGTATAGACAAATCAATAAATTGTCTCTAATCAATAATTTGATACTGCTGTCCAGTGGTGCATGTTAAAATAGCCGAGAAGTGGTCTTTATAGTGGGAAGCAGCCAACGTTTCTTTTGAGCTGTAGCCAAACAATACAAGGGTTCATTTCGGCTGAGCTAGAAATCTATGAATAAAATATGATTACCAAATCATTTTCATTCACAAACAAAAACAGGTATAGTTAGTTACTCAATAGAAACTGTCTTTTGGCTGCATGCCTGGTTGGATACAAAAATTTGTGTTGGTATTTTTCAGATAATTTTTAGATAGAAGATCCATTTTTTCAAGATAATTTTTTAGATAATTAGTTCTGGCACAGGTGTGGGCTAAGGTGTTTCATCTATGCACAGTATAGATATCTATATTATAATTTGCAACATGTCAACCTGTCTGTAACAAACAGAAAGAAAGGAAGGGGGTAATGCGAACACACAAACACAAAATTGGCTGGTGCTAAGTGATCGTTGCCGTGTATATAATTGCGTACACTGGCTCCTGGTAAAATAACAACTATTACTGCTACTACTGCTCATGTGTCTATTTAGTTTTTTACCTAATACTTTGAAAATAAAGAGAGACTTTGGAATTTATTAGGTTAATATTAGGGTGAGTAGGGAAGAAAAAGATGAGAGAAAGAGGGAGTTTAGATACTACAGTCATATGCATATGAGCCAAGGGAGCAACGGGGTCAACTGCCCCTCCCAAATCAGGCAAAACAGTGTTAAATTTTGGGCAAATCAGTGTAAGTCAGCTAAAACAGTAAAATTTTGGGCTAATCAAGCTATTTGCCCCTCCCTCCCCAACCAAAGAATTCTCATACACCTATGACTTCATTGCTCTAGATTTCACCCCTGGGTATATCGTTGGCAAAGCAACACATATTTTACTAGCTTAATGTATAGTAAGACCTATCGTACACCCAACCAAGGTATTCATGAGTAGGGTACCAAAATTTCCTTAGGCTTCCTCTTTCAGAAAAAAGATGTTCCAAAGATAGAAAATTGGAATGAACAACTGCATTTGCATAAAAACAAAATGGCCGCTAGCGCTCACCAAAAAAGATTCAGAATTTTGCATCCCATCACCCAAATCTCTCTTTCTCTCTCTCTCTCTCTCTCTCTCTCTCTCTCTCTCTCTCTCTCTCTCTCTCTTTATATATATATATATATATATATATATATATATATGACACAAAAAATCTATTGAAAAAGTTTTTTAATGCTTAGTGTTTAAAGGTGTAAAGCTTTCTAGATTATTACATATATATATATATATATATATATATATATATATATATATATATATATATGTATATATATATTATGCTATATTTTCTCAGTTTTTTCAAACACAGTTTCCCAAATCCCAATCTCAACAGTTGTACAGAGCTACCCAATTAATACTGTAACATTTATTTTTATTCCATCTTCCCCATTCCCCACCCTGACATTTCTTTTTTTTCAATTAATTCTCTGTAATGCTCCCCACCAACATAACTTTCACCCTTTTTTTTCCATCTGACTAGCCACCTTCACTATTTTCCTTTCTATCTTCTCAGTACGGCCCCACTAAGTCCAGACAGTTCAGCATATTATCCCAACTCCCAATATATATCAAAAATAACATTTCTCTCTAAAGCCATTATTAAAGTTAACCTATGACATTCAATAAATTCTGTTCACATCTAACAGCTACTGATCCAATGTAGCTAACCATAAACCTTCCTAATAATATGCCAACAGAAGACACATGAAGGTCGATATTTTATGTTAAATATATTTCATTTTAAATATTTTTAGAACAATTTTCATTTTTTTATGGCCTTGAAATTTGTTGTCTGTGTCAAGATGAACTCATTGCAAATGAAATTTAATCTACACTTAAAATTCTTCTATTCCCCAATATAATATTTAAGAAAGAACTTTCCTCCTGACAAAGTAAGATTATTTTCATTCTACACATTTATCAAATTTGAGAAAATGAATTATAAACTAGGATTCCAAGGGAAATCATGAATCACCGCTACCCATACGTGCTACTTTTTACCACGTAGATAAATAACCAAATAAATCTGAATTGTTACTAAGTTACATCAAGGCCACATAGCTGAGATATCAAAAATGGCTGTGGACAGACTTCATAATACTGGAAATAAACATTTTTTTTTTCAGGGGAACTACATTATTTCTAAAACTTGGAGAACTTGATACATCTTTGACTTGGGCGACCTTGACACACTAGAGCATTTAGTGAAGAATTGACTCAATACAAATGATATATCCATACCTGGTATAAGTGAATCACCATAGCCTACACATCAACTAGACCTAATTATCTAGAAGAATTATCTAAAATTATCCAAAAGAATAGATCTTTCATTTAAAATAATCTAAAAAAATACATCTTTCATGAAAAATTATCTAAAATTAGTGGTCCTGAATGACCACAGAGACTCCACAAAGGACTTTTTTCAAAAAACAAAAAAAAACATTTTTAGATGATGTAGTATAACTGTACTTGTGTAAATGCTCACAGTTGTAGCCCCCTAAATCACACCAAGATTTCACTGGAGACACTCACACATGAGCAGAGAGAGAAGAATCTGATGCCCACTTGGTCGGCCTTGCCATTAGTGGGACTATAGTGATTCAATGTAAATGATTTGCATGGTAAAAACCTACTGAGTGCCACAAGGCTTACATAAATAATTATGTTTGTTGCTTTCAGGGTTTATCATCGTGATCCTCATTTTGACAATATTACCTCTTAAAAACCATCAACCAAAACAATCACCAAAACTGTTATCATAGGTTTCTTCAGTTTCCAAGTGAGTCAGGGTGGCTCTCTTTGTATGTACCTATGTATGACATGTGTGGGCTGCACTAATCGAGATAGAGGGCTTGAAATTTAGATGTTTACTTTTTACTATGTCTGGGAAAAATGGTTTTATTTTTTGAAAAATAGTTAGATTTTTAGTGCAGAGTTCAATTTGCAACGCAAGTTTATACAAAATTGGTCACTTAGTTTGTGCCCAGCAGCATTCATGCTGTTTTAAAAAAAAATAAAATCAAGACCTTTTAATTGATCCCCACCCAACAAAAGGCAAGAGAAGTTATTCATTCATTGATCACCATTTTTACCAATTTTTTAGTTGATCACCCCAACTCAGCATACTCCCAAAAGACATTGGTCCTGTGATAGTTTCTATTGAGAAACTAACCAGACCAGTTTGGCTTTCAATCATGATATCTTAACCTTCTTAGGGCAGACAATTAACTAATCCTGGGTATAACATGACTATGAATTATTTCAGATGAACTGATCATTGCACGGTGGTGCCTCTTATAGTGAAGGATGAAATTTCATTTAACAAGTGGTCCCAATTGCCACAAAGAAAATCCTTAAGCAAAATATTTTTAGTCAGGGAGAAAAAACATACAATTATCCAGAATCAGCTAGATTTCATTGGTAATTATCTACTTTTATATCTAGTATCCAGGCGCTCATTTTCTGTTGGACAGACTCACAGACATTACAATAAGATTATTTAGTTATCTATTACATCATTTACATGGTTATTTGTATTCATACACTGTTTAGAAAGTGATTATTACATTATGAATTATTCATAAGGTTATTACTAAAGTTTAAGTGGTCCAATATTCTTATTAGGTATGAATTACTGACATACCATTGGTTTAATTATTCACTTAATGAATTTTCCTTTAACAAGACATCTTGTAGAACAGATTGTCCTCATTAAGAGAGGTAACACTGTACATATGTATATCATTTATTTTTATCGAAAGTTATTTTTTTAGCTTACATATAGATTAGTCTTAACATGATTATATATGTGTGAGTGCACATGTGTGAGTGTGTCTATGTGTGTGCATGTGTTCATGTATGTATGCATGTGTATGTGTACAAGCGTGTGCGTGATTATTTACCATCTGCTGATTTCATAAATCATTACAACCTCAGAAGGCAGTTGCTCTCCTTTTCCATATCCTGCCAAGATGCTATGATGCATAATAATGTCATTAAGATATCGTTATATATCAAATATCTGAAGTGCTGGGTGACTTGAAGATTATCGGAACAGAAAATGGAATTGAAGGATCAAGTTTTAACTCTGGTTTTTTATGTTCACTTAGCACTAATGCCCTTTGGGAAAGCAAGAACTCACTTCTCCCTGTGCTCTCCCCTAACACTAAATATCTTGATGAAATGTCCTGTGACTGATATGTCACAATAGTTGACAGAGTGAGTAAATAAACACTTGATCAAACCATTCTCCCATAACTACCCTATCTACTAAAGCAGTGGAAGCAAAAATATGTCATCTCAATTGTCTACCTTGAAGAGTAACTGATAACAACTCCTACATGTATTCAGTTAGGAAAATATACTTGCTTTAACCCATGGAGACCATAAGATTTGATATTGGGTTACCATAAAGATTTGTTCAGTTATTTTGATAAGATGAAAACAGGAGCATTTAGTGTTTGCTAACTTCATTCAGATAGCTACTGCATGTAAAATGACAGCTGTCAAATCAGCATGTCAAAAATTGACATTCTTGGTTATGGATTCTAAAATTGAAGATGGAAGGAATATGCTTTTTATTTCAAGAATGGTAAAAATGCAACTCAAGTACAAAAAAAGTGGTTTGCAAAGTTTCATGCTTGAGATTTCTTGCTCAATGAACCTTTACAGTTAGGTGAACCAGTTGATGTTGATAGTGATCAAATCAATTACTTGAGAATGATAAATGTTATATGACAAAAGAGATACTGACAATATCAATATCAAACATTGAACTCATTTGCACCAGCATGGTTATGTTAGACGCTTTAATATGTGGCCTCCACATAAGTTGAGTAAAACAAAGCTACTGGACTCTATTTCTGTGTGGTGTGGAATTAATTTCTTACACGTACGAAAAATATTCCAATTTTTTAAACAAATTATGACAGGCAATGATGAGTTGATGTGTTACAATACGGTGGAACACAAGAGATTGTGAGTAAAGTGGAATGGACAATCATTAACTGTACCAAAGGTCTTCAATCAAAGATGCTATGGATGTGGAGGTATTGGATGGGAGTCCTTTACTATGAGCTCCTTCTGGAGGACTAAATGATTGATTCAAACAAGTATTGCTTCCATTACTCTAGATCACATTACACCAACAAAGTTGCTTACCATCATGCTATGCTTACCTAATGGTTAAAGCTTTGTATTTTTACCATCAGTGATTCAAGCAGTAAGGTAAAAAGTCAAGATTTAATTAGTACCAAATATTTTCCTTCTCCTTAATTTTCCTCCAATCTGGCCTTGTGCCATACTAAACTGAGGGTCGCAGAAGCATAGCAAGAGTAGAGCAAGAGGGGGCAGCTCCCCTACATACAAATGTGAAGTAGCGCAAAATCCCCTCTGGTCTATGATGCCCATTAATTGATGATATCGCTCAACTGCCTGCTGAGTGTTGTCTTTGCCTCTCAATCTTGAGAACCCTTGCTATGCCACTGAAGTGGATCAAGAAGCATTTGGTTCTCTGAGAAGTTTATACTGCCAAATTGGAGAAATTTACTTTTTTTTGGTAAAACAGTATTTGATTTATTTTGATTACATAAAGTTTAGATCATGAAAAGATAGTTGTTTTATATCCTTATTTTGTTTACACAAACTTCTGATCAAATTAAAACCAGCTACTTATTTTTTTTTGGTCAAAAAGTTAAAACTTGGCAAATTTTGCTGATTTGGCATAACACATACACATGTTTCAACTAATACACTCACATACACATATCTCAACTAATACATACATATGCACTTACACACATGTACACACACATTCCGATGTGCATAAACCCACGCACAAAGTCTATGTGGGAAGCATCCAGAAATTGTGAACAATCTTTCAAAGAATTTATATAATTCATATTTCATCATAGTATTATGGTGCCATGTATATTTTTTCATTAATGATCTAATTGATTTTTTCAGCAACGTCTTTATGTTCCGCAACAATCACATTTGACAAGTTGCTTTTTATTTATAAAAGCAACGTGCCATATGTCATCGGGTTGTTGTGAATGGAATACCTTACATGCCATTATTTGATATAATTAAATAAATTCCAACATTCCTTTCTATATTTCTTTTTGTTTTTGTGGGTAGGGTCAAGGATCTCTCCAACTAGAGCTGGAATAACTTGGGTAAAGAGATCACTACCAAATAGGGTTGATTATGTTCAAGTAGCAGCAACTTGGATCTTCAGAGTTGGAGTGAGCTTTTTTATTTTCATTTAGTTCTTGCGAGAGTTTTCTCCAAGTGGTTTATTCATTTATTAGTTAACTGTGCCTTTTTGGGGCATCTCCAACATTACACAATATTTACATATCAACTCCAAAACTATTTGAAAATTTATGAAAAAATATATTCAGACTCGCCATGACAGCCAATAATTGAACAACCGTAGCATCGAAATTTCAAGTCAAGTACAAAAAATTCCATCAAAGAATAAATATGATCAGAATAAATATGATCAAAATAAATTCTATTTGTGACATCATTAGCGTTTTCCACAAGAAAACATCTCTTATAGTATAAAAATACATCTAGAAACATCTAGATTCTGGAGAATCTAGATGTTATCAATAAACTCACTGAAATAAGGCCTAAAAAAGATTGAAAAAGCTTTTTTTCAAAAAATTAAAAAAACTTCTTCTAGAGGGGTCTAGTGGGGAAGTGATGCTAATTTCCAAGTCTGTAGATAAAACAGTACGGCCAGGAGCACTAGAAAACACAAGCAAATACTTAAACAAACACACAAACACAGGCACTTATAAGAAGGATAGCTCCTTTTATTGTCTTTAATGGCTATGGTTGTTCATCAGATGTATATAAATTCAAACAAGCATTCCGAAGGGAAATTATGAATCACCACCACTGATATATTCTGTGTTGGGAAAGGTGATGATCAATGGATAAGTTACCTTTTGTTGGGCTGTGATCACTGAAAAACGTCTGAATTTTCAAAAAACAAGCAAGTACAAATTAGTGACAAATTTAGCAGAAACTTACATTGCATATTGATCCCCAACCCCACTAAAAAATAATTTTGGCTGGAAATATTCAGAAAACAAAACAAAAATTTCCTTCTTCTTTGAAAGGAGTGTGTGTGCAAATTCTCAGGTTTCTTCCATGAACAGTAAAGACTGAGTGAAGTCAGATAGATTTTAAATGTAAGAATACAAGAATGGCCTAAACCTGGCAACAGTGATTAAACTGGTCTGTTGTGGGTAGGGAAGATTAATTATGAAAACATATTCAAATGTTCATAAATACATATAATGTCTACAATTTAACATGATTCATAGAGTTTGAAAACCTCATCAGACAGATTCCAAAAATGTCCTCATAAAATCATGCTTTTCCCATAATTTCTACACTTATCTATGTAAACAAATATAATAAAAGAATGATTACATTTAATCCTTTTCTCTCTTTTTCTTTTTCCTTTTTTCTTTTTTCTTCCACTGATTAGAAAAATAAAGGTCTTGTCAGTCGCTTGATAGAAACTGTCATGTGACCAACCTCGTTTGGCAGCATGGTGTGTTGGGGGTGATCAATAAGAAAATTTGAAAATTGATCAGTGGCTAAGTCACTTCTCTTGCCTCCGGTTATATCACTAAAATGTTTGAATAGAAAGCAAAACAAAACCAGTGTGAATGCTACTGGACACAAACTAAGGAACCGATTTATGATAAACTAACATTGTAATTTGAACTCGCAAAAAAGCTTGGGGATGGAGGGCCAAGAACAGAAAAAGGGTTTTCTTGACATTAATAAATTTTCAACCCTGTGAGAAACCTATGTTGATCTATTTTGACAATTTTGGTTGACAATAAATTCATCTTCATATACAAACATTGACAGAATTAGTATGGCCTTTTGAAAATTTTAGTGTAGAACTTTAATTTCTCCCTTTCACTCCTACGTGGAACACAAGGTCTGTCCGAGAGTATCAAGCCATTTGATATTAACAAAAATAAAAAATAGACTACCTGGGGAAATGCTTTCAGGGCCCTTAAATATACTCTCTGTTGGACCTCACACACTCATCTCAAAGTCCCTTTTACTTTTCAAAACAGTCCACAAAGTCGTCTTTCAAGATTGCCATCAGTGTTGTAATCTCCTTAATCTCATCCATGATCTGAAATTTATATGGGAAAAAACAAAAGTTTCAGGGAGCCAAATCTGGACAGTAGGTGACGTTGACAGACTTTGGTAATGCAACGTTTTGTCCAAAAAGCCCGGTATAAGATGTGACAAATGGGTAGGCTCAATCATTGTGAATGCAATGATCACACAGTACACAATTTCACTTGATGACCTCTCACTGCCAACTGAATCACACAGGGTCTGTTCACTTATGAATGATAAAGTCTCCTTTGAATGATTGCCAAGTTACATCAAGGCTGCACAGCTGGTTCTCAAGATATTGAAAATATCTGAAGACATTTTGGACAGACATCATTATACTAGAAAAAGAAGAACTTTCATTATTTCTAAAACTTGGACAATTTGATGCATATTTAACTTGAGCAACCTTGACACATAAGAGCATATAGCGCAAAGTTAACTTACAACCAAAAATAGTGCTAAAAACTAGTTAAAAATAGCACCTAATGTTGAACTAAAAACAAGAAACATGCTGGGAATAGTGCAAAAAGCATTAGATTGGCAACACTGTCAATGATGTAAGATACTTGTGAGCTAAAAAGACTTTGAGTGTTGAAAGAATTTCATTAATAATGATATTTTTTGCCTTCATGCTATAATATTCTTTTTCTTTTGCTTTCAATCATGATGTCTTATCTTTTATACGGCAGATTATCAAGTATATCCTAGATCTAACATGGCTGAGTTGTTTATGATTATTGCAGAAGAACTAATCGCAATATGTGTATCAGATTACCGTAGGCCCACAGATGGCTCGACCAACCAGCCAAGTAGGCTTCAGATTCTTCTCTCTTTGATTGTCTGTGCCCATGTGCCAATGTATGTGTGTGTGTCTTCAGGCATGCCTGGTTACATATTGCATTTTTGAAAATGTGCATGAGTACAACACATGAGCACCTGAAGAATTTCTTTGTTATTTTCTTCAAAAAAGTGCTTTTTTTAGTCTCTATGGTCATTTGGGGACCAACAATGCTCAAATCTTGTGCTGGTATTTTTTAGATAGTTTTAGATAAAAGATCTATTTATTCAGATAATTTCAGATAATTAATTTGGCTATGTTGATTCACTTATGCAAAATATGGATATCATTATATATTTTTATTAAGAGTAATTTTCATAAGTTACAAATGGTTAAGTCTTTATCCTGATTATGTATATGAGTTTATGTGCATATGTGTGTGTGTTTGTATTGTATGTGTGCATGTATGTGTGTGAGCATGGTGTGTGCATGTGCACATGCATGTCTGTATGTGTCTGCATGCATATATATTTCTGTGCCTGTGGATGTATGCATGTGTACAAGTGATTATTTACCATCTGCTGATTTCATAAATCATTACAACCTCAGAAGGCAGTTGCTCTCCTTTTCCATATCCTGCCAAGATGCTATGATGCATAATAATGTCATTAAGATATCGTTATATATCAAATATCTGAAGTGCTGGGTGACTTGAAGATTATCGGAACAGAAAATGGAATTGAAGGATCAAGTTTTAACTCAATTTTTTTCATGTTCACTTAAGACTAATGCCCTTTGGGAGAATACGTACCGACTTCTCCCTGTGCCCTCTCCAAGCACCATATATCTCGATGAAATCTTTCAACAGCAGAGTCAGGAGTTGCTGGGGGTTAGGGGGACTGACAGACCTGTGTGATGCAATGTTCTCCAAAAAGAACTCTATACAAAACGTCAGAAATCATTTGCTCAGTCATTATGAATGTGACGGTTACTCAGTACACAATGGCCTCTCACTGCTGACTGAGTTACCATATGGAAGAGTGTCCATTCATGCGTATGTAGTAAGATCTCCTCTGATTAGTTGCCAAGTTACATCAAGGCTGTGGCACCAGTTCTTGAGATATTCAAATTGGCTCGATACTTTCTGGACAGACCTAGTATTATGAAACATCCAGGATATGTCACTGTATAAAAGATTGTTTGAAAAGAGAGATGTTTATTTACTGTTGTTTTGTTAGAAACTGTCAACCAAAACTGTCACTAAAGTAATCAACATATGTTTCTTCAGTTTTTCTAAATAGGTTTTTAGAGTGGGGTTCCCTTAGTAATATAAGTTTATGCTAAATTGATGCCTTTATTTATGTTTGGCAGCATTCAGGCTTGTTTTTTTAGAAAATCCAGACTTTTTTAGTTATCACTGCCCAATAAAAGGTGAAAGGAATAACTTATCCGTGGATCAATTTTTTCATTCATTGATCACTTCCAACATGGTATGCTGCTAAAACACATTGGTCACATGATGGTTTCTACTGAGTGACTAACCAGACCTGCCTTTGTAAAATTTGGAGAATTTGACAATGAAAAAAACAAATTTTTTACCGTAACATTTGGCTTTCACCATATCTTTCAAAGTAGCCTTCTTAACTCACAAAGGATAGTGGTAAAATCCAATCTACAATTGGTTTGTGCACATAGTCCAAATTCCATGAACTTTTGGATAGCACCCTTGTTATACATACAATCTTCTATTCTTTTAATTGCAAAATGTTATAATGTGCGGAAAAGTTGGAATAAACTATTTTCAGTGATGACTGGACACCACTTGTTTCCATGTAACCATATCAGATTGATACTGTGACAAACTTCAATCATAATTCTTGTATCCCACCCTGTGTCACTCACGGCTTTAGCCTGACTCATCAAATCAAGTATTACAAATGTCATACAACTGCCATCTATATACTGTATTTTATGATATATAAGATGTACTGGCATATATGATGCACCCTGTTAGGTATTTGGCATTATATCATATATATTCATTCTCAAGTTGCCCAGTTTGTTAAACTAGTGCAATTGATTAATATCAAGCTTGACCCTAAAGCGGAGCTTCACCAGAAGGGTACAGGGTAATTTTCAGAATTAGATTTAAAAAAAAAATGTGCGTCCTTTATGTTGCAAAATACAATACCATTTATATATACAGGCCCTCAATCAAACAGAAGTGGCAGCAGGTGATATCACAACAGCAGTGAGATTAGCCTTCATTTAACTATCTAACAACCTTGTATATGTAATCCTTCTTTTACTAAATATCATATTGTAATCTTCATCTGATTCTGGTTTGTGTTTCAAAACACAGTAGCCCCACAAATGGCCTGTCCAACCAACCAGCCAAGTGGGCTACAGATTCTTCTCTCTCTGCACGTCTGTGTGTCTGTTTGTATCTATGTGCATCTCCAGGGGCTCCTGGTCACATTTTTGGAGCAACAACCTTGAAAATTTGCATGGCTGCAACACTAGGCACCATTTAAAAACAGTTCTTTTGTTTCTCAAAAAAGTGCTTTTCAAGTCTCCATGGTCAACTTCTGCTCGTATTTTTTAAAGATAATTTTAGATAAAAGATCTATTTTTTCAGATAAGATAAATTCAAATAATCTTTAGATAATTAGTTCTGGTACACGCATTTGCTATGGTGATCCATTTACAGTACAGGTATTATTTCTCTTATATCATTTTTCCTGCTCAAAATGTTTTTGTTACTCCCCTTCTTTGTCTCTCAATGAGCATATGCTATACTTGCATGTTCAAGTAAAAACCACTGTGACTTTCATGTTAAAAACTGTATGAATTTTTATTTTTCCCATATTGGACTGAATTGGTATTCTATTCACAAACTAAGATGGTAACGATTAATTTGTGACGTCTACCTGGGAAATATGCAGTCATTTTGAATATCTCAAGAATTGGTTGCATGGCTTTGCTATAACTTGACAAGTAATCTGAGGGTATCTCGCATGTGGGAATAAGCACTCTCCTGTGTAGTTACTCAGCAGTGAGATGCCATTAACTGAGCTTGTGTACTGTGTGAATGTTGCATTGGCAATGACACCTTCTGAAAACTTTTTTTTTGTCAAGTTCTTTTTTTGGGTCTCTATGGTCATTTTGGACCAACAATGCCCAAATCTTGTGCTGGTATTTTTAAAGATAATTTTAGATAAAAGATCAATATCTTTTAGATGATTATAGATTAAAAGATCTATTTTAAAAGATGTTTCAAGATAATTTTTAGATAAATAATTCTGGTACATGCATGGGCTATGGTGATTCATTTATGAAAAGGTACAGATATATCTCTTCTTCTCTTCTCTTCTCTGTACGACACATTCATTCACCAACAAGACTCTTTAAGTAATACTTTTTAAAGGCTGAGCCATGCCAAATCATTTGCTGGGGAGGATAATAAATATATAACCTCAAAACTGTTATAGTCTAAGTCCTGTTTTGTTTTTAAGAAGACATAAATCAGATGTGCAAGAAATAGCATCTCTCCAGCTGCTCAGGAATAAAAATGTTGGAAGATTTCAGGTGTCTTATACAAAGTAATTCGACAGATAATCAATAATAATCAATGATCCTAGAATAGATTAACAAGTAATGTTTATTATATTTCTTCCATTTTGAACAGAGAAGTATGCCATAAATATATACGTATATATATATATATATATATATATATATATATATATATATATATCTATCTATGTATATATATATATATATATATTTATGCATATATATATATATATATATATATATATATATATACATAAATACATATATACATAAATATTTATATACATAAATATATATATATATACATATATATATATATATGTATATATATGTATATATATATATATATACATAAATATATATATATATATACATATATATATATATGTATATATATATGTATATATATATATATATGTATATATATATATATATATATATATGTATATATATATATATATGTATATATATATATATATATATGTATATATATATATATATATGTATATATGTATATATATATATATATATATGTATATATATATATATATATATATATGTATATGTATATATATATATGTATATATATATATATATATATATATATATATATATATATATATATATATATATATATGTATATATATATATATATATATATATATATATATATATATATATATATGTATATGTATATATATATATATATATATATATATATATATATATATATATATATATATATATATATTCTTTTTCAACCCAACTTTGCAAGTTTGGTTGAAAAAGAATTTTAGTTTTAGAGATCTCATAAATGTTTTATACAAACAGTCCTCCGAATCATCCAATGATGTCATGTCATGCAAGTCAGTTACTTTCTGATCAATGTTGATTTACTACATTCAGATATTTTATGTTATACTCAGAATGATAAATTTTATTCCTGTTATTCAAATTTGGACTCTGACATTGTGTATCAAATATTATTATGAGGATCATCAGCTGTTTCACCATGGACCTGTTTCGGGGATATATATATATATATATATATATGGCCTTCCAATTCTTATTTTTATATATCAATAGCTTCATAGCTTTATTTACTGCGTTAAATATTGAGCATTGTGTTTAAACATCTAAAATGAATAAAATCTGTTTTAGTTCATTTTCTGTTTGTATTTTTATAAATTGAGAATATATATCATGAACTATAAAAAGAAGGGTATATAACCAATGCATCCTCCCAATAGTCACTTATGGAGCTGAAACATGGAACATAACCAAGAGACAGATCCGCAGATTGAGAACCATGTAACGTGCACATGAAAGAGTTATGCTGGGCTTCACATGAAGAGACCACAAGACAGCACAGTACATCCGAGAAAAAGATAAGAGTCAGGGACATCATAGAATCCATTAAAAATCTCAAATGGCAGTGGGCTGGTTATGTTGCAAGAATGGCAGACAACTGATGGGCATCACAACTAATGAAATGGATCCCCCGAGACCACATGTGAAACTGAGTCCAGCAGAGCATTAGATGGAGAGACAAGCTAGACAAATTCAGAAAGTACTGGCTCCACGACGCCCATGATAGAAAAGTGTGGTGAATCCTGTGGAAGGTCTATGTCCAATGACGGACGTTGAAAGACTGATGATGATGATGATGATGATGATGATAATGATATACGTGTGTGTGTGTGTGTGTATGTGCGCGCGAGGTATTACCCAAAAGTTCAGGGAATTTGAACAGTATGCACAAACACATATAATAAGATTATTGGAGTTCGACAATAAAAGAAAACAGATATGCCATGTTGTTCTTATTGTTTCTCTGGTGATTTAAATAATTCTGTTGATTTTAATTCTTGGCTTTTTGACATTAAGAAACAGACGGACTTACAATTGATATTCTTCTGTTATATCACTTTGTTCCGAGACGTATAACTTGGCACAAGAACATGACTGACTAGTCTTTATCAGTCTGGAAAAAAATCTTGGTTAGGGGTGATTAACTAATATACTTACATTTCAAATCGAATCCAATTTAAAAACCTATTTAGAGGGTGATTTATAAAAAAACAAAAAAATTAAAAGCTCTCTTAAAGCAATATTTTTTCTCAAGTGATGTTATCAAAAAGCTTACGTGTAGTGAAGGAATCTAGGACTGTACCAAGGAGGTCAAGACTGAGTACACCACTGAACAGATCAATCCACCCTGCCAACACATGGGTGAGTGAGGTAAGGTAAAGCCCATCAACCTCTGTGTCTTAGAATTGCAACAACAGCCCTTGGGGAAGGCCTATATCCAACAACGAACTTTGAAGGATGTTGATTAATGTAGTAAAAACTTTTGGCACTATCCTTTGTGAGATTGCGTGCTAGATTAGAAAACAACTAATTTGAAGGAGATGGTGGAAATGAAATTTATATGTATGATAGTCGCTTCGAGATAGCGTTGTTGTTACCATCGAGCTAAACAGCCGCTGGCACATCAGAGGCACAAGTAACTGCCTCAACTCCAAATTCCCGTTTTAGCTTATTAACGATCTTTATCTGCTCTTTTCGTCTCTTTCAGTGCGACAGTTATGTATCAAAAATTGGATATATCATCCAACAGAATGATTATGAATTGTGTTATATTATATAGGAACTCTTATTTGAAATGATCTCCTGTCATTACACGGTTGATATACCACTTGGCCTAGACAACGTAAATAGAATAAACAATTAGGGAAAATGGGGCAGCTGCAGATATATATGATAATACCCTATGTAAAATAACAAACTACATGTGGTATGAAGTATGCTATGCATTAAAATCATGGCTGAAAGGGAGATGATGTTTTATCAACACTGCTTGGGTGCCATGTTAATATAACTGTTTTGTTTTTAAATCCCTGAAACGGTTACATTTTGAACAACTGATGATCCCAATAAGAGAAAATTTACGCATAGTACCATAGTATGTGCAGAACATAAAAAACATCAATGAAAATTACATAAATTACATTAGTAGATATTGGGGAATAAGTGACTGAAGTAACGCAAAAAATTTTTAAGAAATTTTCAATGGGTTTAGTGTTTAAAGCTGCAAAGCCTTCTAGACTATATATATACATAGTAGAAAGTAGATTCCCTTTTTTTATGTTTCTGCTCTGTTTGGGCCGATCAGGCAAAAAGGCCCAAACAGAGCAGAAACATAAACGTGTTTGTATAGCAAATCAACTTTCTACTATATTTCCAGCTCTACTCCAAACCAACTAACCTCTTGCAGTTAAAAGTTGAATGTATCGAGCACTCTATGAAATAAATCCATCACTTATCAGACATTGCTTTATATTGTACTATGTTTTATTGCAAACCTGATTTGTACTATATATACTATGTGTATATATATATTAGAGAGAAATGACACTTCAGAAGTTCTTGTTGTGTACAAATGAGATTTCTCAGTTTATTTGACATTTTGTCAGTTCATCCCACAGGAACCAAACCTGCAACTGATAAGAAGCCGTCTTAACATGACGTTGTTTTTGCCATTGAGCTAAATAGCTCACTGGTAAGTCAGAGGCTCAAATACATATGTTAGAGGCCCAAATACATAAGTAATCATGAATGTTTTCTGTATAAATATTGAAATTAGTTCTTTTTCATTCGAGCAGCGTTACCTCTGTATCATTCCCCATGAGCACTGGAATGACATCATCACTAACACCGAGATCCTCAGCTATAGTCAGCTAGGGCTACAAATATTCAAAGTATGTTGCAAAAGACTCACCATCAATGTACAGGCCATTTAGCGAGGATGGAAGACTATAGTTTCTAAAGACTCTCCTATTTGGTGAACTGGCCTCTGGCCTATGGAGCAAGGGGATGCTGCAGGAGAGATACAGGGTTTTGAAAAGGACCTTCATCTCCTGTGGAATCATCCTCATCGTCATCATCATCAGCCTTTTAGCCTTCCCAAGGATTCACCAGACCACACTATCATGAACCAATACTTTCTGAACTTGTCTAGTTAGTCGCACCATCTTATTTTCAGTTATTTTTGCATATGATATCTGGGGATCTATGTTGTATGTTGTGATATTCAGTGGTTATCTGCCATTCTAACAACATGGCCAACCTATTCCCATTTGAGTTTCCTAACGGATTCCATGATGTCTCAGACTTCTGTTTTTTTTCTTTAATATACTGTGCTGTCTTGGGATCTCTCCATGTGATGTTGAGCATGATTCTCTCCTGTGCACATTACTTGGTCCTCATTTTGAGGGGAAATCTTTTAATTAGATTCCATATTTCAGCTACATAGGTGACTATCGGGAGGACGCATTGATTATGTATTCTTCTTTTCTAGTTCTTGAAGGTTGAGCTTGCTTTACTAGAAGCTTGCCAACCTAGAGTTATCTTTCACTTGATTTCTTCTTCTTTTCATGAAATCATTGAGATTTGTTACAGACCCGTAAACTGAGAACCATGCAACGTGCACATGAAAGAATAATGCTGGGCCTCACATGGAGAGACCACAAGACAGCACAGTACATCTGAGAGAAAACAGGAGTCGGGTACATCATAGAATCTATGAAAAATCTCAAATGGTGGTGGGCTGGCCATGTTGCAAGAATGGCAGACAATCGATGGACATCACGACTCACAACATGGATTCCCCGAGACCACATGCGCAACCGAGGCCGGCAAAATATTAAATGGAGAGACAAGCTGGACAACTTCAGGAAGTACTGGCTCCGTGACGCCCATGATAGAGAAGTGTGGCAAATCCTGGGGAAGGTCTATGTCCAACTACGGACGCTAAAAGACTGATGATGATGATGATGATCCTGGCTAGATGAAGTGATCAACTTTCTCCAGTTCTGCATTTTCAATTTTTATTGTTGTTTCTTTGTCCTTGACATGCTTGTTGTATATGACTTTTGTTTTATCAAAGTTCATGTGAAGATTAACTTTCTTGCTTTCTTCATTCAGACAGGGTTTACAGGGAAATATGGCAAGATAACGTCTGCTAGGCAACATCTGTTCACAAAGCAAACTGCAGAGCAAGAACAGAAGAGAAGAGTTGGCACTGTAAAGTGGTAGCCCAACTCCCTTTCCAGTTGCCAGACTTCCCCCTGCAACTGCTGCATGAAGGCCTACCTCTCTCACATGTACCTGGTTGAACATTGGAGAACCTGAAACGGATGAGGAAAATCTTCCTTTGTCTTCATTCCTTCATTCGCAAAGCCAAGCCATGATTTGAATTGGTTGCAAACTATTAAACTCCTTGTTGCTGTTTGCGTTGTTGACACGTTTTGGGCAATGTATCTTGAAGGCTTCTCCAGTGCATTTTCCAAATGTGATGGTGGTATAACACAGGCCTAAGAAGGAAAGAAAAAGAGAACAACCAAATCCTACGTTATAAGCATTACTACCTTTGGGGAAACGATTCTGTTTATTACCATCTCATTTAAATAGTACACTTGCAGAAGGTCTTAGAATGGATTGGCTGAAACATTGTGCTAACAACACAAACAACAACGACAAAGAGTTCAAGACTCTTTGGATGTTGATGACCCTTCACAAAACTAAAGATACTATAGTTACAAATCAATTTTGATGCAGGACCCTCCGCCACCCCACCCTTAATGTGGGTGATGTGTCCCCAAAAAGTGACGCAGTAATCAAAACCATGTTAATCGATCTAGAGAAATAATCAAGACCAATGGGAAGTAATGTGATTAATCCTGAACCTCAAATTTTAGAAAAGTAAAAATAATTTTTAAGACAATTTTTTAAAAATATATCATCATCATCATCATCAGCAGCAGCACCACCACCATCATCATCATCATCGTCATAATTATAACAATAATGATAATGATAACAACATCAACAACAATAATAATAATAAAAAAAAGAAAAGTATTTGATTATTTTGGATAAAATTGTTAGCCCGTTAATTGAAAAATATGTGAATTGGAATAGCGTAAATTAGGGGATTCCTTTACTGCCACAAGGTGTAGCAATCTTTTCTTGTATCAGTAAGGGTCCTAGCTGACAAGCTTGTTAATATAGGAATTGGCATCTATGGTAAGACGACTACGTACCACTTTTTATGAGTATAACTTTGACTCCTGATCAAGTACTTGATAGATAAAATCTGAAACAAAAAAAGCAGTCACTAAGCTATTTCTGGTTTTATCAGATTTGTTCCAAGGACTTCTGAACAACACTTTTTTAAGTAAATGATTTTTATCTGCTCCATAAAGTATCATGCAGATGACAAGACATTGAACTATGAACTAAGGTCTGAAAGTGTATTCAGTTTAAAATAATAAGTACAAAGGCAAAAGAAGAAAAAAACAAAGCAAAAAAACAAAAAAATGGTTTTGCTAGACACCTAGTAGAAACTGTTACGTGACCAATGTCTTTTTGCTGCATGTATTATTGGGGATGATCAATTGAAAAACTCGGAAAAGGGGTGATCAATGAATAAGGTACTTCTCTCGCCTTTTGTTGATCACAAAAAGTCTGGATTAAAAAACAAAAACAAGCATGAATGTTGCTAGACACAAACTAATGGACAAGTTTAGCATAAACTTGGATTGTAAATGGGGGGATTTTCAAAAACCAAACTTGAACTTGGAGTAATTGATAAAAATGATGAAAAATCTTTTTTTTTTTTCAAATATTGAGTGAAAATTTTTTTTCTTCTACATCAAAAGCCTAAGTCATAATTAATCAAATAAAACTAAAATATTTGCCAAGAAGAAAAATATTTTACTTGATTTTCCAGTTTTTTAATTCCCAAAGTGAGACCCTCAGCTCAAGCAGACCAGGGTGCATTTTGTAAAAAGAGGTTAACATAATTAATATCTGTTAAATGTGTAAAAATCAATGAAAACAGCACTGTCTAAGTAAAATAAATCATCAAAATAGTAAGAATCATATGAAAAAAAAATGATTATTTTCATTTTCCAGTATTTGGAATGGAGAATTATTTTTTTAAAAATTGTCCTTTAATAAATAAGTATAGAAAATCTAAATAAAATCAAATAATATGCTAATTCTTGACAGATTTAAAAATGTCTGAGGTGTCGATTTTTCAGTGAAATTGTGTTCATATTGTTCATACCTACAAGATGAGAACAATAGTCTGGAAAGATCTATGTACGAAGGGCGAAGTAATTAGCCATGTGTGTCGGTCAACCTGATACTCCAGCTAAAGGTGGTCAAGCACGTGTTGAACTTCATAGATATTTTTATGCAGTTTAAGGTGAGGTTAAGTAGTGATAAATGTCAGGCTTTTAAAGCAGTTGTACATTGTAAAATTCAACATTGAAAACTTGTCAAGTGGTAAAGCCCTTTGGAAAGATGAATATTCCTTAAAATTTGCACCAATCAAAGTTCATGCATTCACTCATAAATTCTCAGAGGGAGAAAATCTGGCAGAAAGAAAAGTTGAAAAATGCTTGATAGTCCATTGTATTTAATTTTCCTATTTTTCAATTCCCAGCGTAAGACTCCCAGTTCGAGTGGGTGAGGGTGCATTTCTCAAAAGAAGTTGAATATCTAATATCTCGATAGCAATGTATAAATAAATGATAGAAATCATATGAAAAAGAATTGTTGTATTTGATGGATTCAGAAAGGAATATTATTTTTTTCAAAATTCAACCTTCAATTAACAAGTATCAAGAATTTTGCTAGAATCAAATAATATTGCTGACTTTTGACAGATTTTTAAATCTTTTGAAAAAAGACTAATAATCCACTTACATGAGATTATGTTGATCTGCATTTTCTTATGTTAAACTGAAATGAACCTGGATTTTCTATTTATATAATTGCAAATAAATAAATGAATAAATAAATAAATAAATAAGGGAGACTACTCTATCAATAGAATTCAGTTGTTATTTCCCTTGACAAATGTTACAGACAACAAAATATAGACATATGTATACCTGGTGTACAATGTAGATTTTATTTTTCATCAGATGAACCAATTTTTTATGTGTCATTGACAGCTATTTTACCCTCATCCTAATTTTCTTAGTGGTATTTCATTGACTTAGCTCATGACTTAATATTAATTTTTGGCTGTTATTCACACCGTCTTATTTTTATTTTTTTTTTTTTGCGGCATTTTATCACAGCTTAGTTCGTGCCTACAATTTACGGCAGTAAATGAACGGTGCGGATCCGAAGAAAAGAATAAGCTCTGGGTTGGATTCGAACTCACGACCCTTCTGCTAGAGGGAAGCCAGGTTTCAACGTAGTGTTTTATATCAAGGTTAGTTAGAGCGACGGTCATGTGACCAGCTGCCATCTTGTGACGCTCCTGCTGCTGCTGTGGTGTGGCGAAATAGATACAACACACAGCAATTTAAACGGGAAGAGAGAAGGTCTATTTTTTTTTTACGGAGTGCCACGGGGATAAAAATTAGCAGAAACATTTTTTTTCAGTAGCTGTGTGATCTTTGAACCTTCTAAAAGACGTTTGTATCTCCATCGGTTGATTACTGCTTAATTTACACCAGGAAACAAAATAAATTCCTCAACCCTCCCGTAAACTAAAAAGGGTGGAAAACGTCAACCATTTCTTCACACTCAACTTCTAACACCTTTTTCCGATTTTTTTTTTCAATTTACTATTTACTTGAAATCGAAAACGTCGACTGCACGACCCACCCACTTTCTTTACAAGGAAGATGTGGAAATTAAGGGAAATAACTGATAAAGTGTGAGTATTATTTATTTATTTATTTATTTATTTTAGAATTCCATTCCTTACTTGTGTTGTTAACTTATGCATTGTAGTAAAAACGATTGAACCCGTCTTCTTCCTTGCTTATCTGCTTCAAAACGTGTCTCATTTTTTTTTTATTAAGGTTAACATTCCGATAGCCCTTAGACGACTGCAATCGCATTAAAAATTGTGAGTCGTATAAATAATTCGCAAAAACTGAAAATTTCCCGAAAAAATGAAGGTACAAGAGGAGTGACCGAGATACTTCAAAGCCGTAGTTTCATACGATGGACAGAAAGTAAGGGTCCAGTTCAGGATTATAGATAGGTTATAAAAAAAGCGCCCCCCTGACCTTTTGAAACCCTAAAAATTATTTTTCTCAAAAACCGACAATATTCCAGATGTGACAAAACGATCTTGAAAGCACAAAATACTTGAGGACATTTTTGCTGTTTAAGGATTTTAAATCTAAACTTATTTTATTTTAAGGGGGGCTTTAATAAATTTACTTTGCTTTTTTTTTCTGAAAAAAAAATTGTTGCTAGTGTTAAAAAAAACAGAACTGCTGGTTGTTTTTGTTTCAATTGAAATAGAAAAAGCCGGTGATTTCTTTCGTCATTCCCCTCTGGTGCTGAGCTCAAGTCTGATGGTATTTATTTGCCACGGTTAATCTTTATGAAAAAATCATTCATGCAAAAAACACGATGTGCTGTATCTGAAATGCCTATAAAAAAAATAGGTAATAGTTATTTCTTTAACGAACAACCCTTAAAAAGGACGATTTACTTATCTTAAAAATGGTGTGTTTGAAACTATTCAACGTCTCTGTAAAATACTGGTAGTTTTCATAATGGAATGAGTCTTGGTCCGATAATTTCATTTTAAACATGTTTGTTTTTAAACATCGAAATGAATGACCATTTAATCGATGATTAATTTTTAAAAGGTCCAACATCTAGTAATTTAATCAATTAATTTTAAGGTATTATGTCCTTTGCTATCTTTTCTTCCCGGTAAATGTCCTGTTATTGCTTGTTCAAATTTTGATCTTTCCTTGTGTTTGTTACCATTTCATTCAGATATTAATTGTAATTATTGACTTGTCTTTCACTTGAGTCTATGATTAATAATTGAATCTCTTATTGATGATATTCTTTCTTTGAACTTTATTTCGGGCAAAAAAAAAAAATCCTAAATATTTTCACAATGCGGCATTTGGTTAGTTGAGTCACACTATTCAATTAGTTAACTTCATCAGAATTTCATTTCAAGGCTTAAAACAATATTTAAAGGAAAACAATTTTAATTTCGAATCTATATATTTAGTAATTCCTCTAATTTCCTTCAGTGATTCCTCTAATTTCCTCATTTAAAATTCATTTTATTTATTCACCTATTTTAAACATTACTTACTTAGTAATCGCACCAGCTGTTTTTAAATTGTTCCGTTACTAAATTACTGATATTTTTATATTTTCATTTGAAATTTAAATTTATTGAGTATCAAAGGATTTTGCTTTATAGATCCCCCTTTCTTTTAATAGTTCATCAAGGTTATGTAAACTCATAAGGAAAATATAGGAAATGGGATATAAAAAAAAAATTATCGAGTAATCAATAGGCATATGTTTTAAATAAATCATTGATCGCTTAATTGTTTGTTTTTGTTGACATTTTTTTTGGACCTGTTTTCTTGTTTAACCCTGGCCAGCTGTTGGGCAGTGAATTACAACTAAGTTGGATGGAAAATACATTATGGTTCTGCTCAGTGATCATAGAAACATTTCATTTAGATTTACCATTTTCATTATTAGCTGAATAATATTGTTTCTAGCATGGTTGGTTGCCTTATTATAACCGTCTTGCTCTTGTTTTTCATCTTGTCCTTTTTTTTGTATTTCTGATACTTCAGTGTACAACTGCCCAGTCTGTATTTTTTCTTTATAATTTTCTTTGCATTTTGAAATTAATGCAAGTTTCAAGTTACAACCTATTTATGGACCACTGAAAGTTAAAGATCTTCGCAAATAAAGTTGTCCTAAATCATCAATTGTTTAATTACAAAATAGAATATTTTGTTTTTTGCGTATCTCAGAAACAAATTCAATTGATTCCAAATTCAGTCTTAGCTTCACTCTGTTCAATTTTTTGTCTCTTATGTCCTGCTTTCCTTGTAAACGTGTTTTTCGAGCTATAAAAGGTGTCAGTGAGAGTTGGCTTTAATGATATTTTCTTGAATATTCAGATCATAGCCACATTTTTTCAGGTCAGTTTCGTAGTAGTTTTTTTCTTTTATAAATAATTTATGCTTAATCATGGAAGGACTCCACTCCAATTATTGACATGTTTGTTGGTCTCATTCGTCGTCCGTATCTATCCACCTTTTCGAACACGCCCATCATGCAATACTTGTTAAAATATTTCCACGTATGACTGTCCTTATTACCTGTTCTGTTCAATGGAAATATTTCATTTTATCGTTCATCTTCGGGTTATCTCCCTGCTGTTATTGTTGACTGTCGATATATATCGAGGTGGGGGTATAGTGTAACAAAATAATTACCTTCCCCCAGGGGAAGGGACATTAGTTGCCCAAGTTACAGTTGGCTACTCTTTTTCAGTTCATTTTCAACGTTAGCAACTTTCAAAAAATTTAGCCGCAACAATGCACTGAACCTAGGCCTGTGGAGTGAGCCCCTTTTTGTTGACAACTTGTAAAATAGGGGCTCTTGTTTGTCAGCCTGTAAGGCGGACGTGGGCTGGAATGCATGATGGATTAAATTCCTTTACTAGTTGAACATTTTTGACCCCGTTGACATCTCTTTTGTTAGCCTATGAGAGAAAAGAATTTCGGTGACAATTGTTGTCGGCCCTACCCACCTGGTTGGTGAAAGAGGGCATACTGTCACAGGTAGCTTAACATTTTTATGTTGATCTGGTGAAAAGTTTTCAAAAAACTTTCGACGGTAGCCTTCTGGCTTTTTCTTTTCATCACGTTGGGAAAAAAATCTGGTAATTATATGGAAAAGTGACTTCAATTAGGTTATTAAATAGCTAATATATTGAAGAGGCGCAAACTATTTTTGACCATTCAAAACAGTATTTTTTGACGTTAAGAACACATACAGTGAGTCGATTACGGAACAAATGAAAGCTGAAAACTTGGCCATTTATAGCTGTATTTTATGAAATTTAACTACAAAGGATAAGTTATGGTTAAGGTTATTCAAGTTGATTATTGCAGAACAAATGAAAATAAACTTGTTGAGGTTGTTTCGCTGAAATTCCGAGAGATGTCTGGAACAGTAGTAGTATTACATTGCCACCGTATTTAGCATTATGTAAAAGTAGTTTTCACCATCTATACAGAAATTGCGAATTTATGTTACTCCTATGTATTATAACCCAATTGTTTTACTTCGTAGTTTTCGCCATAACAATTCATTGCAACATTTTATTTTTTCAAAAAGTGGTACTAATGACTCAAACATTAAACAGGTTCAACCTTAAAAAAAAATACCAGTTGGCAGTTGTTGGAGGCTACTTACTAGTGATTACAACATCTGTTCTATTTTAAACCTAAACAAATTTTGAATTTTGTCATGAAACCCAATTTTAAAAGGGTAAAGAAAGTTTTATAATTGTTTACGAGCGACAAGTGAATAATTTAGCGAGCCCCTGTCCCAGTTGTGAGATTTTCTGGATCCGTATTATCGAAATATATGCTCCTTGACGATGACCAGCAAGCTCGTTTCACTGAACAGTAGTTTGATAGTGTACAAAGATCGATCCTCACTGGGCACTGTACTACTTTATATCAGACTAAGCTGTGCTTAGTTTAGTATGTAACATCCCTGTCAGTACCTATCCCCAAGATTTAGCTTCGTGTTCTAAACTAGGCAATGTTTTTGTGCTGAGGTCTTCACATACACCCACCCTCGCATTGCTGACACCTGTAGGCAGTAAGTGTGTAGGACAAGAGAAGATGAATTCAAGTGGACCACTGGAAATGCTTTACCAATGCTTGTTTATTTAGTAAAAACTGCCGTAAGCTTGTTTTGTTTGAGTCAGCAAAAACTTGACCTTTGTGCTTTGTTTTGCAATTATTCATTTAGTTAGACTTAATTTATCATCGCCTTATTACTGACTCAAGTATCGTTGTTTTCTACGTCAATCAGATTTAAGATGAGTGAGGCAGTAAGACTGGACTCTTGCCAAAAATAAACTAGGAAGGAAGTCGAACTGAGCTGAAAAGTGTTGAGTTGGCACTAAGTACGTGGCTCACTGTTACCATTTATGTTTTTGTGCTTCTGGGCAGTGCTGCCTATAAGATTTAACGGAAACCCCCAAATCAGGCTTGGAGAAGAAAAAACACACCTTAAAAATAGTTCAAAGTTTGAATAGAAATGTTACTGATATTTACTTGTGTCGATCACTAAGATTCCTCTTTCAAGAGTGAACGATTCATTATCAATAACACAAACCATTTTCTGACAAAATTAACTTGGCGAGTTTGGCGATTTTTTGTGTTTTTTTTTTTTCGTTTCTCATCAGATATTTATACCCCGCCAGTTTTTTTTGTCTAATGCATGATTATAGCGAGTACACGTTTTGGAACATGTTTAACTGATGACTAATCTATAAAACAGCTTATTTGAAGGTAGTTGAAAATAATTTCGAAACTATTTTAAGAACATTCATATAAATGGGTTATTTTCAAAAAATTATCTATTTGGGATATGAAAAAAAAAAACCCTCCAGATCATGAACTATTTCAAAATATAAAACCACATGGTCTGTGAAACCCTCATATCAGGATGGGAAAACCCTCAGCATTGGCAGTCCTGCTTCTGAGTGGAGAAAATAGATTATTTTCTCATTTTTGGTAGAATTTAAAAAAATCTGGTTGTTTTCACCAGAGAATTTTCCTTATGAAAATTGTGTCGTAGTGTATGCAACTTTTTAAGCACGAGTATCTCCGTCTTCGTTTGTAGACACAAATAAATCTTAGATAAGGATATTCTAAAGTCATTATTCTTGCTAATGGTACTGAGATTATGGTGATCTATATATTACAAGTTTGGGGCGTTTTTTCGACACCTTCTTTAATCTTTACTTTAGTCATTGATAATGTTTTTTAGCCAATTTTTTTTTAAGGAGCAAATTGCCTCCTGTTTATTTTTTCCTACATGCATATGATTATTTGTTAACATTATAAAAAATGAAAATAATGGCATCCCTTTAATTATGATCCTTGAAATCAAATGTCATTTCCATTTTATCATCTGGCACAGATTTCCCTGGAAGGATTTTTTTCACTTCAATTAATGCTTCTTGGTTCAAGGAAGAAAATAGATGAAAAAGATGTGAACTTTAATCTTTTCATTTTGCGATAATGCATTGTCTTGTCTTTTCACTGTTGATTTATTATGGCTCTGTTAAGTTGCTGATGAAGTCTATTCTCACCAGCACCAGTGGTCAGTATTAGAATCAACAAAGGTGAAAACAAGTTTTCAAATGCTGACTTCCAATTCAGGTAAACTTTCAATACAAGTAATGTGGTCACTCCTACATAGCTAGGAGTAATACTTCATTTTCAGGTCTCAATCTCTAATATTGACATTCCTGCTGTATGATGGAGTTGGGTGATTCTGGACCAGTCATTGGAGTACATGTGAAAATGAAGCGATAATACTAGTTCTAATGGAGAGGGCACACTTCTCATTAGGGACTGCAGTACTTGTACCTAACTCTCCTCTCTAGAAAGATTGGTGTCACAGTCTTCCTAACATCCCATTTGACTTAGTGGCAGAAGTTCAGTAAATACAATAACTGAAACCCAAATGTATCCTTTAGTGTATGTGTGTGTTTTGTGGGCTGCAAAGAACAGATGAAATTTGTTAAACTGACTATCTTGAACACTGCTGTGCTTAGCAGAGTTAGGCAACAAATCTGTGAAAATCATTTTTGACCAGTTAGCTCTCGTTAATTTCATACTTTGCTCAGATCTGCCTCGAATCTTACAATCGAACAACTGATGCAAATTCAGTTGTTCCATAGAAAGGGCAACAATCAGTTGTCTGGTACAGAACTTTTCAACCATGTGGCCTCACTACACCACTTCGTTTGATATGTCCACATCTCAACACCCAACGTCACATTACCCACTACCCAGTCATGGCTATGAACTTTGAAACTTGGTTCTCACCTGCATACTTCCTGCACATTTATCTCGCTTTTGCCTAATGTGGATTGCTATGTATAGCAATTAATTGTACAAGGGGTAAATGAAGATAGTTAATTATAACACCATCTTCATTTTCACGTTCTTTCTTTATTAACCTGCTGTACCTATGCAATGAGTACCTCCTCAATGCCACAAGGGGAAACGCATATCTTCTATTATACACACATTATAACAATCTAGAGTCTCTTTGACAATATGGTGAACCAATACTACCTTTAGAGTAAACAGTTATCAATACACAACATAATCAAGTGTATACACAACTAACAAAAGAATGAACTCCAGTTAGGTAAATATTAGGGATGTAGAAGTTCCCAGTTTTTTTTTTGTTTTGAGAACTAGACTAAATACGCTGTTGGAAACCAGTTTTTCTGCTGGAAACTTTTGCACAAACCTAATTTTAGATTTAGAGTGAAGGGTATTTTGGTACATTGTATTGAAAGTGTTCCTGATTGTAAAATTTCAACATTGGTGAAAACAGTGTACAAATAAAAGGAAATGAGAATTCATGAAATAAAAACAGTGAAGTAAATACATAAATTATATTATTGTTTTGAATAAATTGTTTTTATTTGTGCTCCATTTCTTAAAATTTGAATATGCAATGGTGTGAAACTTTACAATTGATTTTTTTTTGTTTTTTTGTTTATTCACCAGAAGTAATAAAAACTAAACTACCCTGATGCGTTGAAATAACTTTCAAGAAATATGACTGCATTTCATTTTTGGAATTAGTTTTATCACTGCTCTGCGTATTATTTGCTTCTTGTAGGTGTCGCACATGAATTTGTTACAAAATGGTTGATTAAATAGCTAAGAAAATATGATTTAAAACATACTTGATAACTTTTCAATGACTTGGATTCATTTGAAAAAAATGTGCCTCTTGGGAGAAGAAAAAAATAAAGCATAAAATTCCCTACTTTCTGATGAATTCAATACATCATTGCCTCTAGTCCTTTTTGGATCGCCACAAATAATTGTGGGGAGATTCCTGTTAACTTCACTGATTTATTTATTCATTTTTTTTTTTCCCAGCCTAATGAAAATTGGTTATATCTAAAGGAATTCTCATGAAAAGCAGTTTGAATGTATGCATCATATGCATATAATAGAAAACAAAACTGAATTCTCTTGAGATTTAATGAAGTTTTTAGCTGGAGTCGCTAAAGACTTTGAATATTATTGATTCTTGAAGGCTAGATTAAATAGGATTGTTTCTCATATCTCTCAATATTAGCTAAATATGAACAAATTTCCATCTACTCCAGTTATACGTGCATGTATTTATTAGAGAAGTGAAGATTTCTCACATACCCGTTTGGCAAGGGGTTCTGTACCATTTGCAGTCTCTTCCAATAAAGTTGCTTTTTTTTTATAGACATGTTGGATTAGAGACTTCTGGAACAAGGCAGAACTTTTGTATACATTGATCTATACAAAACACCCCTTTACACTGGCTACGGCTTCAGCATTCCTACTTGGAAAACTGATATCCCACCATTTTGAGTGCCAAGACTTTAAAACACTCTAAACCAGTTCTGAGTATGCTAAGATATTTGAAGATTTATAGATAATTGAAAAATATTCCCTTTAAACTTGATATTTATTATAGATACTAGAAATTATATATAAATGGAACTGTTACTATATTATGAAGTGTTCGCTTAATTTTCATTTCATTGAAGGTAATGGCTTGCTTACTGATTATACAAGCTATGATACTACCATATCAAGGTGTAGCTGAAGTTGTGAATGTCTAGTATATTTAATTTTTGTCTTTACCACCCCAAAGAGAAAAAAAATACCAAAATGTTTTTGCCTAATTCATTTCATTTCCACCGTTGGTGTAGGATGTACTTGAGAAAGTATCAATTTAATGTCATTTTTGACAGCATGTGTACACTTGTTTCCTAAACAACTTTAATGGTATTTGAGCAGAATTCAAATTATTTCTCTCAAACTGCTTTTCTGTTTCTTTTTTTTGTTGATTTTGACTTCCTGATTTCATCTCCAAGTAATCTGATTAATTTACCCTCCCCAGGATGTCATCTATCTTGTGGTTATGATACAACTTTTATTTGTTCTCATGATAGAGCACCTGCCAGAAAGTATTAATTATCTTGTTAGTTCAGTGTCGTATTGTTTGGAGTTCATTCTTTGAGTGCTTTGCAGGTGTGGTCATGTCTAAGTTAACTTAATCCAACAAATATTCTCTTGTTCCCAGGGATTTAAATTATTTCACTGACAGAGGAATTAGCATTATTCTATCTTTAGAAAACTGAATGCTTATAATTTACCATTGGTTGATCTGCATGAAAAAATTCATTGATGTATCTGAATTTCTGAGGTGATTTTTTTTTTTTTCTTTTTTTTTTTTTTCTATAGAAAAACTAAAGAATTCGAATAGAAAAGTCCCTTGTTTCTCATGATGGGTAGAATATATACCAGGATAATTGTAATGGGCAGAGAAAAAAACCCCACTCTGTTCATTATATTGATATAGATTAGTTGGTCCAATTGTGCAAAGGAAGTCCCAAATTTTAGTAGTTCCAATAGTTCTTTTAGATGTGTCCACACATCTTTGTGCTTTTTGGTCAGTTGCAGTTGTATTAAACGACTGAGGAAGAGGGTTTTTTTGTTTTATTTACCATCTGCAAGTATGTCATAAGTGGTGTGACATCATTAAAAGCTAACATATCTAGTGTTTGTTTTTAGTGTTGCCTTTTATCATTTGTTATTATTAGTTAAAACTCTCAGTAGAAATAACTAAAATCGGCTAAACTTTTGAATTTTCAGCTAATTTTATTGCTGAAAATGTTATATCTACCCATTTAAAGTCCACATAAGTAAAATAACCCTACACCAAAGCTCCAGAACAAATTATTGTTGAAAATGTTCATTTAAAAAAAAAAGAAAATAAAAAAATTATCAGGTGACTCATCCTCTTCCTCTGACAATGCTACTACTAGGTACAGTGTTGAGAATCCTTTTGAAATCAAATCTGATATGGATGTATGGATGGTGGATGCATCATTGAGCTTATTGTTCTTGTTATTTCTTTGACACCAATGATGTCAGCTATTGAAATTTTGTTTTAATGAATACATTTTCTTCAAAAACCATCTATTCTAATAATAAACAGTGATTTTCTTACTTCGTAGGCCATAAAATTGGATTATCTCACAGGGTTGGTGGGTCAAATTTTCCCAAAGAAAATGCTTCCTACCCACCATTTCAGACAATCCACTCTTCCCAGTATACAAATTCAGTATTTTCTTCTCTAAAAATAAAACAAACAAAAATCTCAATCCAAATATATCCATGAATTTTTCCCACCATCAATGAGTCAATCATATGAAAAACAAATGCTTTAGGACATACGTACTATGATAGCAACAATCAGCAAGCTAAAACTGCTGGCTGTTATTGATGGGTTGGATCCAACGAATATTTCCCACTATTGATCGTCTGATACAAAACTTCTATGTTAATAAGTATGAAAAATGGATCTGGATGCATGATGTATAGCAATGATCAGCAAGCTAAAACTTCTGGCCTTTGTTTATGGGTTCTGTCCTCATTGGATCTCCCTGTATGGATGGTCTTTTATTGACTTTTAAGTAAATATATTCTTATAAAATGAGCAGTGCAATCTTTTTGTTTTTCTGTCTGTAACACTGCACCCTTCCTGAGGGGCAGGGGGCTGTAAAAATTTTGCTGATAAAAAAAAACAAACCGCTACCTACCATTTGAAACTGTTTTCTTCACTATTTAAAAAAATTATTTCATAGGAATTTAAATATGTGATTTTTTTTTTGTGTATTAACTAACAATATGGATTATATTTATTCATTGGTGGAATAGTCAGCCAATTATTACAGAGGATATAAAATCAAAATCATGGTCAGAAGATAGTTAATTACAATCTGATAAGTAAAATATTTTTTCCAAAACAATAAAAAAAAATAACTTGGAATTAGTTAGCCTTTGCCATTTGAAGGTTTTCCATTCATAATTCAGTCTTGAATAATTTAATGGGAGTATTTTGGAGTTTTACAGCATACTGCAAAAAACTGCATCATAGAAAATGTCATTCAGTATAAACTAAACTTGAAAAGTTTAGAAAATTATAAGTATTGATTATGTAGCAACTACTGTGGACTTTTGACAAAAGTGGCATGTGATGATAAAAACACTTGGAACTTTAATGTATTAATTCTATTGTAATCTTTATTGATAAGAGAAAGATTGTAGAAAAATATCAACTAAAAATTATTTATAACATAAAATCAAAGATAATTGGGGTTGAAAACTTGTTTGTACTTGCAAACCAGTTAGTTTTAAAGTATTTTAGACTTGAAAAATTTTTCTTAAATTCACTGTACTGTAGTTTTATGAAATAAAAAAACAGTATGATTCAATTTAAAAAAAAATCAATTGAAATCAATCAAGAGTTATAATTTGGGCAATTTTACTGTTAAAATGCATATAGAGAAACAGCATGTAGAACATTTGATTGCGAATACCTCTGATGGTAAAAACCATTTCTTTTAATTGTAAATATACAATTTGATTAGTAACTATAATTTTGGTATTATCTTTAATTGGCTTACTGTTACACACCTGTAAATATAAGTAATTTGTATCGTTTTACTTTGAACTGTATTCAGTTATTAAAACAAAAACATAATAGCTGATGTCTCTAGTGTGAGAAAATGAAATTTTGATTTGTACAACTGTACTGATTAGTCTGTTACATTCTATGTAAAACTTGTAGTTTATTCAAGGAGCAATTTAAAAATAAACTGGCTCTTGTAAATTTTTTTACTGTGTTATTTAATAAATGTACACATTAATTTTAATGATATATTTGAAATCCTAACATAGTTAATTTTCATCTCGATTCTCTTGGACAATTGTTACTGATATTTCCGTTAGAATTTGATTAGTTTACAACCTGTGATCAATTGGCTCCTTTCATTTGATGACTTGAAACATTCTCCACCAATGGGGTTGGGGCACACAGCCCCTCAAGAGCTATTCTGAGATTCCAGGGTGCCTTGTCAAAGAAGGATGCAACTCACAGAAATTCATTTATTTTTATTCCAATCTATTGGCCCCTTCCAAATGAATTGAGAATGGCAGCTCTTCATCATTTGAAGACCTGTTGCTTTCTTGGTTTAAAATGCATGTTTATGTTGAGAGCCAAAAGGAGACTCTCTTTTCCGAAGATTTTTGCAAAAAGCAAAGGTTATCATTGACTGACAATTTCCGGTTACTAGTATGAACATTTTAATTTTCTCCTGTTATTATAACCAGCATCAAAGAAACTCTCCTTTTTATCTAAATTAATTGCTTCTAATCCTTGCAGCAACATAAATGCCATCTTGAGATTAGCTATTATGAACCCAAGTCCATTTCTCTTAACGGTTTACTAAAAAATTTTGTTTGAAATCATTTCTGACATCATTGGACCCCAAAAAATATTCATTTTGTCTTGCTTGTCATAAACTCAGGAAAAATATATACAGAGTCAAGGGATATTATTCATGTGTTAAAAGAAAGAATTCTCTTAAATCCTTCCTACTTTTTATATTGGATGTGATTTTCTAAGATTATTTGAAAGAAGAATCATCTATGCTGCTGTACAATCACACTTCAATTTCCTTCAGGAAATGCACCCTGTGTAGTTATCATTGACATCAGCTACTTATAACTTTAAATAAAGAGGATTTTTTTTCAATTGTAAAGAATAAGTTTCTTAACTAGTTATAATGACTGTTAACCTTATTTCTGGATATCAGTGTTTTTTGGGTTTTTTTCATCTGATTGATTAGCTGCCATTAGAAAGAAGAAAAAACATCGACCTATTGAAAGTATGCTGCATAGAATGTGGGTGGCCATGCAAGTGGTGACTTGTACATTTGTCTCTCAATCTACAAGTGCAAATGTGCTATAAGTTCATGAAATCCCTACTTTTGCAATCAATGTTGTAATGGTTAACAAGCTTGTGATGCCTAATGTTACTGCTGTGATGAGTTTGACCCTCAGTGGGTGCCACACTACTGTGGCCTTGTGTCAAACTAAACTAAGTAAATACTGAGTATATTCTGCTTCAGTATTTACAGTGTATACACTTCTTAGTTTGGCACAAGGCTACAGTAGAAATAGTCTGCATTTCAAGCTTGTTGAGCATTACTACACTGATTATGAAACAAGGGATTTCATGAAATTACTTTTTTTTTTTTCAATTTCCTCTTCCCTTCCAGCAAATGAACACAAGGAAAAATGAAAAGTTGGCCAAGTGAAAATTTTATCAGTCAACATTTGGGATAACTTTGTTCATCAAAGTGAAATTAGGGATTATGAGCCAAAGCCTGCAAATTCTGTTCTTTCATCCTTCAGTGGGCGAGGCTCTTTATTGATAATTTATGAGTATGAATCCAACTTTATAGGTGAACTGTATGTTTTTAAAGGGATGTGCACTGTGCGTGTAGAGAAAATGACTTCATTAAAACGGTTTAATGACTTGAAAAATTACTTTTAGAAGAAATGAATATAAAATTCCCTTTTAGGGTAATATAGCTAGAATTTCAACTCTAGATTCCATGGGTAAAGATCTCTCCCTGTCTTCTCTCTCTCTCTCTTCTCCCCCCCCTACCTGAAGAGATCGGAAAGGTTAGAACTGAAATTCCTTATTGTTTATCACTGTAAATTTGAAAGAAAACTAAACAAGGTTAGGAAATCCAGCTAGTATATGAATGCCCCCCCCCCCCAGCAGAAAGGATTTTGGTAGACTTCTAAGGTCAAGCAATGAAAAAAAAAGGGGGTGATGTGCAACCGAGGCCGGCAGAGTATTAGATGGTGAGACGAGCTAGACAAATTCAGAAAGTACTGGCTCCGCGACGCCCACGGTAGAGAAGTGTGGCGAATCTTGGAAGGTCTATTTCCAACGATGGACGTTGAAAGACTGATGAAGACAAAATATAAAGTTCGGAAGAGTTTGATCTGTAATTGTCTTGTGCTAGAAACTAAAACTAAATTGTAAAAACTTAGACAAAATATATTTGCAGTTGTTTTCTCAAATCCCTTTACTTGACTTTGGTGGATTGTTTTTTTGGAGGGGGGTAGGGGGTCCTCTTCTCACTTAGTTCAACCTTTATTAAAATGTTGTCAGTCTGGAAAAACAAATAGAGGGTGGAATCTGAAAACACAAACATGTATTAATTATTAATATTTTAAAAGTATTGGTACAAAGCCTAAGATTCTTTTCAGGATCCTTTGGTAAATTAGGGAAAAGATGGTCGAGAGGAATAAAACAAGAATTTTACTGGGGTGACATACCTCCAGAAATGGATATAAGATAATGGAACTGTCATCTAGGTAGATGTCTGAAATATTGACCAAACTTGAAAGTCCAGCCAGATATACAACATTCCAAAGGAGATATGAAACTTTGTTTCTAGGGGAGTTTGATTGGCTGTAAGTTCGTCACCCATGTCTAATGTGGGAGCTGGCTTTGTATTACCAAATTCCAATATACTCTCATACTCTGGTCTTCTTGGCCAATTTCTGTTCCAGACAGGGCCATAAACCTCTCCAACCAGAATGTAACTATACGATTCAACCTTAATTTGCACTCACTTCTGTAACCTTTTTACAACTGAAGGAAACACCGTAATAACACTCACAACTCTTGAAGACATTTCATTAATTTGCATTCACTCAAACATTCATAGACCATGCACTCACTACCAAAATATTAGATTTTATCTCTCACACTACTTTTGCCACAAGAAATAACACTAGAACATGAGGAACTCTCATGTACAAAGTCGGCACGACTCGCAACATGGATCCCCAGAGATCACATGAGAAACCAAGGACGAGAGAACACAAGGAGAGATGAACTAGACAAACTTAGAAAATACTGGCTCCGCGACGTCCACAATAGAGAAGTGTGGTGAATCCTGGGGAAGGTCTATATCCAACGACGGACATTAAAAGACTGGTGACGACGACGATGACTTGTTTGTTGAATGAATGAAATAACTAATTTTCCCATGTTGTTTTCACTGCTTCACAGTAGACCATAGTCTTACTTATAATGTAAGATATAACCTATTGATAACTGCAATGGAGTTATCTTCATTAATAGCCTATATTCTAACCAATATTAATTATGGTGCTCCATCATTCTCCTTTTCCATAATTCTAAAGATATTGTACTCTCGGGAACAGTACGCAAATCGAATTATAATCCAAATAGTTCTGATGTACTCAATTCTAAGATATATTTTGAAAACGAAGTAAAAGCATTTTTATAAATAGTAATAAGCCTAAAATCAATAATTCATGAAAGATTACTTTATATTGATCTTAAGATAAGCAGAATTAAAGTAGAATTGTCTTTTTGTACAAATGATAAAAATCTCTTTTGAAAATTCATTTTATAATATCCTAAATATTTTCTTTTGGATCAAAGTGAGAATTTTTTTCTTCATTTTTAGACATAGTGCTTCTAAATCCTGCAGCTCCTTTTCCCTCCAGTTTCATCTTTTTGAAAATGTTCTTGGAAGAAATCTTAATCTCTGTATTTTGAGAGAATCTCTAATCCCTGACACGCATAGAAAAAGGTCTATACATATCTTTTGTAAACAAAGCAAAGCTTCATCCCCCTCAATATTCTTCATGTGCCATTTCCCTTCAGGATGTGGGTGATCATGGCATGCCACAGCTTCCTTTCTCTTGTCAATCCCTGAAACTCCTGCTCTACTATGAATCCTAGTATTTCTGCTATCCACCTGCTCAAACCCTTCAAGTAGGTTACTAGCTGCCTACCTTTGCACCTTCTGCCTTCTATGTGCCATGTGAGCATCAAGTTCTCCAAACCTTCCTTCCTCATTTTGTGTCCAAAAATTTCCAACAGGTCTTTTTATTTTATTTTTATAGGCAACAGTTTCCTTGTTTTTGATCTCCTTAAAACTTGTTTTCATGTATTGTTTCAAATCTATCTGAATCCTCCACAATTTATGTATAAGCTATTAATGCTATTATGTTTTTATGAAGAAAGCATTCAAATGATGCATACATAGGCACATTGGGTGCTGCATGATTTAACAAATAAATATTTTGATCAAAAATTGTTCTATGGTCTGAAAGTGCTTTTCTTGATTCTGTCTACAACTTAGAGAAGGGTTATTAACATTCAAAGAGTTTCTCGGACAATTGAACTTTTTATTGAAACGTGTGAACAACATAAACAAAAACAATTGTCCAAAAAACTCTTTGAATGCTTTACTCTAATTCATCAGTTAATTTGATTCACATGACTTCTATGTTTGGGGAAATTCCCCATTTAGCAATTTTATATCTATTAATAGTTGATGCCACGATTACTTTTTCAAGTGAAGTGACAGAATATTCTTAAATCCTTATTTTTAATCACAACAGATGTTTGTGGGGAAATTTCTATCAAGACTATTTCTGAAGATATTGTTCTTCTATATAGATTAAACTTACCAGACCTGTCTATATAAATAAATATCTATATAGAGATGTGTATGTATCCATTAGTGAGTCTTCTTTAGTTATAAACTGCCTGATACCACAGCTCCTAATTGTTGGAGCTCTTCAATGACAGAAATAAAGTTTCAAATTATGACTGAATAGAAGAAAAATAAAAACTTCACCGGAAGCCTAAAGGAGGTAACGTCAATCAGTAGTTATTACCCTTGATATTGACTTAATTTTCTTATATGAATTCAAGAATGAAATACAAATTTTTCAGTTGTGTATGGTATCTGTGTTAAACAGGAAGCAAAGAACCAAGTCCAAAACTGAATTCTTGAATTTTTAATGCTCACGAGTATTTTCTGACCTGACTTTTTTTTGTTGGTTCTTTTTCTCACAACATTCAAATTCGTTTTTCTGTCGAATTCTTGAAATTTATCTCACTCAATTCTATATTATAATCTGCAAATCTTGAATAGTATTTCTTCAAAAGACTTCTAACAATAACATAATTCTATAACTCTGTTATTTTGGAAAAAAATACTAAAAAGTTGTTTCTGCTTTATACTATTCATATTCTCTTGTTCTGTAATTCATCAATTACAGCTGATGCAGTATTTCATGTTTGGAATATATAAAACCATTATTTTGCATATATATATACTTTCCTAAGTGAAAACTTGTACTTTCATTGCTATTTACCTGAATAGAATGTAGTCAAAATTGCCTATGAAAATAAGTACTGTATATTATACACTTGAAGCACCTAAATAACTCTAGTGAACTTAAAATTGTATTCAAAATACCACTTGATTGGTGTCATTACCTGCCCAGACACCACCCTGTAACAGGTCTTTTGAGCTACCAGTGTATTAAACATCTGACAGACAAAAATATGCACACAGCATTAATATTACGAGTAATGATGGGCAGCCTACCAGAGATGGTGGCTGGGTGCCGAAGGAGAGAAAATGTGCCAGCGTCAGTTACATTAAAAACCGATTATCTGTTGGTCTTAAAGCCACCCCTCTTTACAGGTAGGTAATACATTCAAGGTATTTGATTCATTGTATTGGTATATCAAATTATATCTAGAAGGTTGTGTACTAGGCCAATGAAAACTGGGGAAGACCAAACCACATATGGCTCAACAACAAACTTCTGTGGTCAGAACATAAGAACTGGACCTAGACAGACCGCTATGCTGAAGAGTATAAAATCTGGAAGGGAATGAGTCATGTGAATTTGGAATCATCTGTAAACGGAAATGGTGACATCTAAACTTCACCACGGATGGTTAGGTAGTTTAAGGATCATCTTATACTATTGATATATGAGTTAAAACATGATATGTAGACTAAAATTGGGGGTTGTGTATTATCTGAAGGTTGCTTTATCTACCAAAATATACAGGGATTTTTTCATCCCCCAACCCTGGATTGCCTAACTTTTAAAAATTGTCAGGTTTTCTAATATTATAAAAACTTCTCAAAAGAATGGCCTTTTGTTCATTTCATTCCTGGCATAAACTTTGTAAACTTTAATCCAATATAATTGATTTCTATTTGTCTGATGCCAAACATTTTATCTCACTAGTTTATCTATACTGTCAAATAAAATGGCTTTCAAATTTTTCAATTGTAGTGTACTTTATGCTCAACCAGAATGAACCTATATTTCTAACGCATTCGGAAATAAAAATGAGGGTGACTACTCTATCATTAACATTTAATACTTACCCCCCTTGAAAAATCATAGACATAAATAGACATGTCTTATTGGATTTTTTGTCACTACTTGTTTTTGTTTTTTTTTATAATTTGTTTGTTTAATTTTTTTTCCCAAATCCCATTTATCCAGATGTGGGTCTGAATCCTTTCATTTGTTTTGTCTGGTGGTTTATCTATGATTAAAAACTAGAAATCTTAACTTCATCTTTCTGAATGCAACTTATTTTAAAGTACACTTGAATTTACAATAAAAATACCAGCCACTTAGTGAATAGTATGTCCTGTAGTACTGACACAATTTTACAAGAGCCTAAAAAGATACCCTACTCCATTCTCTTTCCACAAAATAAAATTAAAAGATTTTTTTTAGGTGTCTAGTGGAGTATTTGTATGCATTTGCAAGGTTCTAGGCCAAATAGTGTGTCCAGTAATACTGACACAAGAAAACAACCAAGTGAAAAGGGAAGGATATCTTGCCACTAAGCTGGCTGGTGATAGTGACTACAGTGATTCAACACTTTATCAGTTATTTTATGATCTGAAATGATTTGACATTTACAAAGGTGATAGATTACACCATACGGTCATCCTTTAGTCAAGTTTGACGTTTCAAAATTTAGGTCAGTTCTCCAATCTTTTTTCAGTTGCAGCTTTTTGCTAATACTTACATACCTTGACCAGTGAGTCAGACTGATTATTTCTGCTTATTTACCTTGAATTGTTGAATTCAAGATGAATCACTGAAGATGTATGAATTTCTCATTTTTGTTGCCGTCACAAACCAATCTATCCATATAATAAACAGTATAGCCTTTTTCTGTTCATAATTTTCTTGTTTCTCTCTCTATAATGCATAGTAAAAGTTGTTTAAAATTTGTGTTTTGTTTCTAAAAAATATCTCCTTCCCACCACTTGATACTATGGACTTTTTACAACTTTGCAATCGCCATGGCTTATCTCAAGGAGAGGAAGATCCAGTATAGAGCTAGTAATTCTTTTCTGTTGAACCTACTTGCTACTGAGATTGAATCAAAGTGTTTGCTGCCTTATGCTTCACATAGGAGTTACAGGAATAAACAAATTGTGAATAAGTAAACATTCTCTTATTACTCTTGAATGCATAGTGACATTTTCTCACCTCCAACTATGTTGTCACTTGTTTTGCACTGCAGCTGTTACTTTTCCTGCTTTAAAATTTCTATTTTCATACTTGTCGGACTAGGTCCAATCTGGTGTACACATTGAAGATAAAAATCTCTTGGCTTAGTTCCCTCATTTTTTTTGTTGATGCTCTAATATTACCATATTGCATGAAGAGTTTTTCTATGTTTCATGATAGTCTTTAAGGCAGGGATTCTCAAATTGTTGCAACAACCTCCTAAGTGTGTCAAGCAATTTTTTTCCAAAAAGATAAACATGTATTTTGAGCTTTGAACATGTCCACTACAGGTATTATGTCTACTCTGCTTACATTAGAGTTGCCAATCTTGAGGTTTTATCAGTAAATTTTGTAAAATCTCAAAAAAATTTTTTCAGCAATAGATGGATAGAAAAGAGGGATTTGTAATTTATACATTATTTCCAAAGAAGTTATATATACCAATGTGTAATCATTTCCAATGGATTAGAGTTGGTATGCCATGCAAGTCAAATATATTTCTTGGTATACTGTCATACTATAAAGTTTGAAGACCACTGCTTCAAGGTGTTCAGTAACAGGAAACAGCGAATAAACAAATTCAGTGTTATGTTAGAAATTAGAAATGGGGTCACAAATGTTCAGTAGTCCCAACAGCCATAAACAAGTGGCTGCTTGCTGTTGCTGTTAAGATTCTAGATTGGTCCTTAATTAATTTAAAAACAATTTATGTGGAATGCATGATGTTGAACAAAAGTTATTAAAAGGATTTTCACTGCAAATCTTGGCCAAAACTCCTATCACAGATTTGAGCATGAACAATTATGAAAGATTTTATTGATATCTGATGGCTGTATCTATTTTTAAATGCTGACAACTAACCAATAGTTTTTAAAGAAATGTTGGATATTTGTATATGGCTTTCATGGAGGTTAATTACCTCACCTTCCCAATAGGTCTTGATGAATTTCAATGACATTTTGTGGGAGGATGGGTCATGGGCTTAGTTGTGATTTAATTTGGAGGTGGATCCAGGTGTTAGTATTTGATTGAGATATTTTTCTTCTCCAGGAAAAGTTGAAATTGAACAGTTTAATAAAAAGGTTAAATTTAGATTCTCTGGAGTAGTAACTCAAAATTGTGCTTTTGAAGTTTCCTCTTTATTTTAAACATCTTTCATTTTCAAGCTTTTGTCTGGTGTATGGTGTTGGCAAAGGTATCTGCTCTGAGTGCTTTCTAGTTTTTATAGTTATTATACATAGACTTTGCTCTTTGTAAATTTATATTCTCACATTTCACATCCTGCTCTTGGTTAGTGTCTGTCCTGTTTCTCCCTTGAACAGTTTTTATTGTGATACAAAAATAACTGGGTAAATGAGCTGCATCTTGCCATCAACAGAATAGGCTTGAATGTTATGACTTGAACAAGGGGTATTACTAACAACTTGCAATGATAGTAGTATAATAAAACAGAACTTTTTCCTCTTTTAGCAAAGAGAATAAATGATTCTCTCCACAAGTCTAATGTATTGGTTGTATATAATGACACTTGATCTGATAGAATTGTAAATTATCTATTTTTAGATTGCATGTTTTAAAGTCCAAACATTTAAACTTGTATGTTTTCTGCTCAAGTTGCATATGGCTTATTTTAAGTTTATTCTTTTGATTTTTTTCGTAAGATTTAATAAAGGCCATTTTATGTTGGATACCCAGTTTGCAAAAGAGGTACGTTTTGACTTTAGCAATTTACCATGATGTCCTGTACAAAAGTCTTCAGTTGAAGAAAAAAAATTGTATGATTTTAATTATCTATTTTTTTTTTTCATTTTGAAAACATTCAAAAACTTTATATATGAATAGCTTGTTTTCTGTAATCCTTGAATGATAAACTTGAAAGTTATTCTGAAAAAAGTTCATCATATTGAAATAATTTTATCTTCTAATGTTTGAAAAATTCAAGAATTGAAGGAATTTAGTTTAATCTTCCTAATTATAAAATGCATAGTTGATGTAGGTAAATAGCTAGTGATGACTAGTTGGATTTGAACCTCTATCTGGATCATAATACCTTGGCTAATTATGGTGGACCTTCAATAGAAAGACTTGATAGAGAATAATTAAGGTATATTAGATAATTTATAGAAGTTCGTTTTTAGTTTTCTTTTGTTTTTTGGTATTCACTTGCATGTCTAGTGGTTTTATTGGATTTTGTGAGATCTCAACCTTTTTTGTGCCCAAAGAAAAAAGGGATAATATAATTTATACATTATTTCCATTTTTTCATTTATTTACATAGAAACATTTAGTTGATTTCCTTCAAATAGATGATACAATTTGATCAAGATATTGATTATTCTAATTAATATTTTGTTTTATGTATTTTATTTATGCTGTCATCATACTTGCTTTGATCTTTTTTCCTAGAAACCAATTCTATCTATAAAATTTGAATGACTCTCTCATACTATCTCTACTGATTTTGTATAATTAAAAGGCCAATATTCTAATGAAATATCAAATAGTCTCCCTGTATCAGGTATTAGAATTTGAATAAATGAACCATTTTAAATAAATATGATTTTTAAAGGTTAAAAATTGCTTTTTATTATAGATTATTACTAAATTCTGAAAACAGGTGTCTGTCAGAATAATTTCTTTTATAGGAATCCTTGAGTTTTCAAAGTTTTGAAAAAATTAACATAAATGTAAATATACTTTCTGGTGATTATCAGAATGCTAATGACAATGATTAGATAATTGAACTTTTGGAACTCTAAAGCAATTGTATATATTTATTAATAAGTTTAAATTCAAACTTCTGAACTATTGAACTAGGTATAATTATCCGATCAAGTTTATCAGTTAAAGAAAGTTTCAATAAGTATAGGGTGACTGTCTCCTTATCCTTATCTACCACTGCAGCTGACTCTTTGAAACAGGACTTCGATCTGAACTATATCTCTTTCCAACTTTCTCCCTTTCAAATCAGGATAGAAGTGCTAATCATTTTGGGACACTTGCCAGAAAACACTTGTGTAGCTACCAAACAGGTTTCTCTTGTTCTTATTCCTTTATGTTAGTCCAATAACTACGGTATATGCCAGACTATAAGACAGTTTACAGGGTTATTCTGAGGACTACTACTCACTGCATCTCATCTAAGCTCCGTAAATGTTCATATATCTTTGTAAATAGCCCTCTGGCTATAATACCAGCATGATAGACATACTGTAATATTTGCATAGTTTTTAAAAATCAAATGCCCATTTTATAACCCACTATGTTCAGTATATTTGTGTTTGTTAAACTTTGTATCTGATTGGTTTAAATGAAAGAATATAGGCTTGTGGATCCTAATTTTGTTTCTTGTTGACCAATTTCTACTGACGTGTTCAAACTTCAAGTTCAAATTAAAAGTGAAATGTTCAAAATGACGGATAGAGGTGAAAGACAGAATCTATATCCTACATTATCAATCAATGAAAGGGAGAGAAATAAAAAGGAAATAGGAAGCTATGGATGCTAGATTGAATTATCTGGTGTTGCTAAACAGATTCCTTTAATTAGAATTTATCACATTTTTTTTTTTTTTTTTTTTTTAATATTTACTATAATTCTTTTTCTCTTATACTATACTATTAGCCCTTGAATTGTAGAAACTTGAAGTTTTGCACACTTTCTGCACTGAGTAGGAAGAACATTTTGTATTTCGGAAATTCGTCTAAGTTGCATTCAGGGTCAAACTCCAGTCTTGTTAGCATTCCAAATTACATTTGTTAAAGCACTTCTATTGCCATTGGTCAATACCTTTTTTCTACCCAGATTTTTACTCGTGTAATGAATAGATAAATTGAACACTTTTTTTTTTCTTCTAAATTTGTATTTCATAAAGTTGATGATTGCAATTTCATAATTTCATGAATTAAACAAAAGTTTTGTTGGATTCTTGCCTTTCCCATGAGTGCAAATTGTGAACTCTGTTTGCCAATTCTATTCTTCGTGCTGTTAACTGTTTGGCCAACTGCAACTCTGGGAGAAATAAGGATCAAAATAAATTTCTCAAAAGTGGATCTCTCTCTTTCTCTCACACACACATATATATATATATATATATATATATATATACTTATTTGAAATGATTGCCCATCATTACAATTAATTCATCACTAACCCTAGACAATGTAAAAAGAATAAATGATTAAAGAAAATGGGGCTGTTGCAGGAATCTAACCTGCCACCACTGGGGTAGCCACATATGCTCTTACCGTTGAACTAAACAGCCGCCAGTAATGCAAAGGTCCCAATAACAGCTTTCACTCCTGCAGCAACCCATTTTCTCTAATCGTTTATTCTATATGTAGCTAATATCCTTAGTGTCCTTGTTAAAGATAGCAATAAATGTAACTTTTATTCCTGACAGATCCTATTACTTTATCAAATATTTCCCTTTTATTTTGTTAAATCTTAGAAAATAATGTTTAGTAGATAAAACCAATTCATTATAAGGTTTCTGGGATATTTCTCCAGTGAATTATGTTGAATCACTATAGCCATGATCATCAATCAGACAGGTGGTAAGGTATTCTTCCCTCTTCACTTGGTTGTCTTATTTATTAATTTTATTTGGACTTTTGTATAATTTTCATAGCACTACCAGACATACTATGATGATTCACTAAATTGTTGGCGTTGCGTATCTTACAATTTTCTGTTGTTAGAAAATTGAACATAAACAACGAGATTGTCATGTCTGGTATTTTTGCTTTTGTCTTTTTTTTTCCTCTCCAATTCTGAAATTGGAATGTTTCACATTTCATCAATGACAATCCTATCAAAAGTCAAATCTTTCAATTTGAATAATAAACTCAAGTTATATATATATATATATATATATATATATATATATATATGTATATTACAAGTATTTCTTTAGAACTTTCACTTGAGAAATAATTGCACTGGTGCAATAATTCAACATGCTTCTCAAAACTGTAACTATCAATCATTTCAGATTAAAGACCTAGAGAAAATTTCTAAATAAATCTGTCTCTATCATCTCAAAGTATTTTCATTTTTTTTTTTTTTTTTTTCTCTGATAATTTTGACTCCTTATTTCCAGAAAAAAGTCCATTTGAAAATTCACCCCCAAAATACTATATTATTTGGTTCCTTGGTTTATCAGGAGGAGGGTTTTTTTTCTTTTTTCTTCCATATTTCAAGACTTACCACCCATAAAAAGTGGAAAGTAACTTATTCATTGCTCACCCCCTTTTTTACAATTTTCAATTGAACTCCAACATGGCATGTACTAAGAGATGTTGGTCCTTAGACAGTTATTTTCATTTTCATTAGATGAAGTATTATAAAACACCGCTATTAGTTTTGACCATTTTTCTTCATCTTAATTTTTCTTATGATATAAAATAATTGAGATGGAGGAAAATGGTCAAAATTAGTTGTGGTAATTGTAATGTAATAGGAAAGTTGTTGATGCTCCTCAGGAGGGAATTCTTAATTCCTCTGGATTTTGTTCTGTTCCTTCAAAACAAGTGGATCCAATCATGTTTTAATTAAATTTCAAGATTTTCTAATTGGAAAAGATCAGACTACAGCTCTCAAGAAGGAAAGCAGGACTCTGTCTTTATTCTTTTTATTTAACCTGGATGTCTTAATACCATCCCTCTCCCTAATGAAGTAAAGATTATTCTAAAAAGAAAAACTGATACTGTTATATGTAACAACTCCTTCGGGTGTAATACACCTACGTGCATTTGTGAATGTAATTGATCTTTAAAATAAAGAACAATTATCATGAATAACAGTGCTTGGCAAAAATAGACTACTGCATTTAAATGATAAAAATTTAGTTTAGATAATCATGTGCAATGGAGAAAATGTGGAGCAACGTAAAAGTAAATAGATACTTTGATTTTCAAACAAAAACCTTTTTTTATTCAATGACCTAAACAATTCACCATTGTTTTGCGAAAAGTAAAATACCGTGGACTTGGTGTTAGCAGATTTCAAATTTTTAACCTTTCAGGCATGAAATTTATCAGATTTGCTATTTTTTATGGTGTAAGATGAAGTGAATCTTTTGTGGAAGTTCCCTCCCCCCAATGATCTGAAATGGTTCAGACATGTTGGAGATGATTCGTATCAGGGGACTGATTTGAGCATGAGTTGCTTAGTATCTTTTTGGAATTACCATTCTGTAGCCCCATTCTCCATGAAAATGGGGTTATTTCATCAAATCAACTTTGGGGAATATTAATGGAAGTTAATCCATAAGAATGGATTTGAATTTTCCCCATGTACTCCTGAAGCTCTGAATAACCAGTATTTGAATTATTCTCTATGCTGAAAATCTTTAAAAATCCATGTTTGACAGTGGGCTGTTGGTGCTTCAAACTAAATCGTTGGTTAGGCAATTTCTTGACCAATTTCCACTTGCTATCAAAAAGATTGAACAAATGGCTGTGTTCTGAAACTCCTAAAAGTCTGTCCAGAATATCAGTCGCTCACTGCTTTTTTTGTTGAATGTTGACTGGTTCAAGAATCGGCTTTCTTCTGTAATAACCTATCGGACAAAGATACTGTATTGTTCTTGGGTTGATATTATCACAACCTGCCATCTTGTATTTGGGGTATGGGAATTATGAAGATACTTTTTAGATGATCCAGATTGACTTGAATCCGATGCAGTTCTTTCCATTTTATCATTTGTCACTTGTATGATCCTTCTGGTCATCATTTTGATACTGGCTCATTCACTTTTCGATTAACCAAGAATATACCTTCTTTTTAAATCTGGTAATTCTTGTTCTTGGTGTTCAAAGAAATATATCTTTGATTTGTATATCTTTTTAAATGTCAAATCCGAGTTATATAATGTCTATTTAATAATGTCCTTGTATTCATCATAGCAATCAAGGTATGTAATGTGACATATCAGTTTGTAGGATCAATCTAGCTTAGTTGTTTTGAAATTCTTACCCAATTAGTTTCATGATCTGTAGACCCCATAAGTTCACAAAAGTATTGCAAAATAATTAGGAGTATGTGTAGAGACTGGTTTGCTAATAACCTCTTTAGATTATAAGTTTGTGAGTGTGTAGAGGAAACTAATTAATTTTGCCCAGACACTACAAACTATAATTTCTTGGATTACTGACTAGATGGCTAGAATTTCTTTGATTGGAACAGCTTCTTAGGCAAGTCATTGAACTTCCCTGGATAATACTTCTGCTGTTTATCAAATCTGTTGGAGGAATGTTTAAATCGAAGAAGAAAAAAAGTGCAAACTAATTTATATCAAGATTTTTTTCCTCTAATTTCATTGGGGAAAATGTAGTAATTTTCCTCCTGAACTCTTTCTAGATACATGCAAAATATATCCAGATGCTGTGATTTGGTCGTTGCTTTTGTCTCTTTGACTTCCTACTCCCATATGGGTTGTTTTAATTCTAAGGAAATTTTTCCATAGAACAGGTCTGGTTAGTCATTCAATAGAAACTGCCACGTGAATTAACATCTTTTGGTAGCATGTTGTGTTGGAAGGATCAATCAATTAAAAATGATTGGAAAAAGTGTGATCAATGAATAAGTTACTCTTTTACCTTTTTATTTGACAAGCTTTCACTGGAGAAAATTAAAAATATCTACCAGCTGTCTGTACACGTGACACATATAAGTAGTCTGGTAGAACCATTTAAAGACTGAAGAAATCTGTTGAGTTTTTTTTTTTTTTTAACTGCAAGGAATGGTGAAGATTTTTTTCGTTACTTGATCACTTTAATGAATCATTATTAAAGATTTTGAAACAATAGGTATATATATGTACTTGGTGATTACTGAAACTAATGCAAATTTCATATATATATATATATATATATATATATATATAATGTACGTTTTGTCTGAAGAATATTTAATACTATGACAATATTCTCACCAGTTCATTCCATTGAGGGTTTTGGGGGGGTTTTTTTGGTTTTATTTAAATGTTGTTCATAGTTTGAAATCCTCCATCTTTTTGGTCTTCATGTTCTCTCCCAGAACTTTTCCTCTTTGAGACTTAAACCAGTCATTTTTTCATTTTTTTTTCATTTTTAGATCTTTTGATGTGTCTGAAGAGTTTCAATTTGCATATTTTCAATAATTTGGTTAGTAATACTAAATTTGTCCATGTTCTAAGTTTCTCAATTTTTACATTTTGTCGAGGGTTTTTAGTATAAACCTCATGTGGTTCTGGAAACATTTTTGTATACCCCCCACCATTTTACCCGCACCCCTCCACACACTCAATGTCAAGCATTCTGAACTATGTACACACTGTAAATTTTAGTTTGATTGGGATGTTTTTCGATATTAGTAATGCAAATTAGGTTAAAAAAAAACAAAACTGAATACATGAATAAATATTGCGTAAATGTATTATCTAAAGAAATTTTATAACCGTGTGTATAATAATGAAAACATGCAAATTTTGTCTTCTGGTACTCAGACATCTGAAGCCCATTGTACATGGCTCTCACGTTGAGCAAGTTTGGCCATCTCTGTGCTAGTCTATAAGGCGAATGGTTTTCAACAATATTTGGACTGCTACTCATCTGAAACCTATAACTGTCCATATTGAGCTTTGGTAGATGGCCCTCTAGTCATAATACCAGCACATTAAAGACGGTGTTAGATTTCTTTTTTGTGTTTAATAAATTGAACGTCTGTCTTGTACCCTAGAGTATGTAGCGACCAAACAACCAATCAATAGTCTGCATTCACTGCATCCTTCCAAAACTCATTCCTTATAAAAAAAAAAAATTCTCATCAACCAGTTTATGGCAGCTGAGACAGAAAATCAGACAAATTATGATTTCTTTTTTTATTCAACTAAAAACATCACTATACAATTTTTTTCTTTCTTCCCCTCAAGGTACAATTTAGAAATTACACAAGAGAATATGTATACTCAATTATGAGCTGTGGCTCTCAAAAGAACATGGAACATTACAGTAAAAGGCAATCTGTTGATATAATGAATAGTGTGACTTTTTCTGTTTGTTTCTTTAATACACAAAGTTTGAATGCGGGTAAAAAATATCTCTTACCCATCTTTTTGAAACAATGGTGATTTCAGTCTCTTTTAAACTATTTTACTGAACATCTTTTTTTTTTTTCTCTCTCTACTCACTCACCATCTTCTCCACCCCCCCCCCATTACAATATCACTTGGTGAACTTTTTCACAACAAGAGAATTTCAATAATGTGACAATACATGTGTATTCTTGAAATCAAATAATTTAATACTCAGGCTGCGTGTCATGTGAATAGTATTTTCAACAACAATGTTAACACCACCGTGTTCACTATCGTCTGATTCAGATGCTGATTCTTCATCGTAGTGTAAATCGTTCTTGTGTTGATTGCTGCCAGAGTCTTTGCTATGGGAACAATCACTTGATTATTTGGAGCTCAAAACCTGCTCTACACACATGCACAATTATTTTTGAGCAGACCAGTCTTTGTGTTCGACTGGGGGGGTGGTTACTGCCATTTTAAAAGCCTGCTAATATTGCACAATGCAGTCTCATCTATTGTTTTTTATTTTGTTTTTATTTTTGTAACAATGTTGCTCTACTGGTAAGTCATAGGTGACCAATGTTGTCCTACCAGTGAAAGGATTAATGAAACCTCTGATGAAACGTGAACCTTATTAACAGCTTTGGAGTAGTGAACTATTAAGTCTCTAGAGAATAGGAAGAAACTACTCAAGCACAACAGAAATGAAAATAGATAAATTTTATATATTATTACTTACATATATTTTCAAGCAGAAGTACCCAGCTTTGCCTGGGTTTTTCCACCCATGATGTCATTGCTTTTTTTTTTTTTCCCTTTTTTTTTTTTTGTCCCTTGTCTGATCCAGTGCTTCGAAGGACAAGTTTCTGGGTCATTATGCATTCTTCCAAAACAAACAATTGACTACTCTATAAAAAGGTAATGAAATGAAAAAGACTTCTAAATCGGACAAACTTCGCTTTGTTCATGTTAACCAGTCATTGTTATGCTTTGAATTCATTGAAATGTGAAGTTGCAACCTGTTTATAAAGACTCAAGCTGTGCATTGCTAATGATTACATGGCTGCTGCTATTAGTCAAGCAGAAAAATTGTGCAAATTATGATACGAGCGTGAAATTAGGTGTTTGTTCTCCAGAAGTTTCCAGTCAAATCAGCCTGATTAACCATTTTCAAGATGGTCTCCTAAAGTTATTTTTGTTTTTGTTTTTTTGTTTTGTTTTTTGCATAGTGATGTGTGTAGTTTGCTGATTTGAATGATCTTGGTGTTGATTTGTAGGTTTTAAAATGCGGCAGAATAATTTTACTAGTTTAAAACTGGTATAAAGAACTTGAAGTTGGAAAACTTGTTGATGAATGAGAATAATCCAGGTAATTGTGTTTTTGAAGGCTCCTTTGCCTCTCTATAAGGGCCTCTGTCTGTCCGTCAGTCAATAGGTCTGTTTCCATTTTGTTTCTCAGCTGTTTAAAGTCTGATTTACTTGAAACTTGGAAGAAATGTGTTCCTTGATGAGATTGTTCTTACCTAAAAAGAGAAGAAATCTCAGGTTACATGATCCAGCTATAATGGTGTTGAAACTGTTTTAAAATGTTCTCAGCTGTTTAAGTCAGATTTACTTGAACCCTGATAGAAAGGTTGTTCCTTGATAAGATGCTTACCAAAAATTCTTCCAGTGAGGGTTATGTGATCTGGCAATAAGGGCGTTTAAACTTGGTGGATACCTCCTCGAACTTTTGGTTCTTGTATTATTATTCCCTGTTGAAATTAGGTGGGGGAGGGTTGGTTTTTATATGCCACATTCTTGATGTTTGAAAATTGAGTTAGAGCTTGTCCAGAAAGATTTGCAATAGAAGTCCTTACAGCTTTTATCTGTTCATTCTACTTGTTCATTCACATCATTAGAAGCTGATCAATAATTCATTACATGTTGCAATTTGTTTTTAGTATTTGGAATCTCTACAATTACAATGGAAGAATTTCTTTTTTTTTTTTTTTTTTTTTTTGTAATACTAAACGTTTTTTGATGTTGCAAGCAGTTAATTTCAATTGTGGAAATCAATTTTTCCTCAAGCCGAGAATGCAATTTGCTGCTTGTAATTATTTTCCCCTTACGGCTGACCTTAGAGCCTGTGAAATTCCTCATCTAGTTTAAATGAATAATTAAAAAGATAACTGACTGAAGTCTCTCCAGTAGAAGAGTTCATTGTTTGAAGTGATAGATATTTTTATCTTCAAAATTCTTACCTTTAAGTGGAATAGTCCATTGTTGCAGACAGTGATAAGAAAATCACTGTTCATTATACAAGTAGATAAGAATGGTGACCTAGCTGTCCAATGTCTACCATTAGGCTATAAACACAAAAATATTACTGTTCATGAACTATTTTGATTATATTTTGAATATTGTATTATGAATGTTTGGCTTAGTGATATTAGGAATCGTATTAGATAACTCTCTATTGAAATTTCAATTTTTTTTTTGTGCGATGGATTATTAAATCAACTAATAGTGAATGTTATCCTACCTATTTAATTGATCAGGCAGATTTTACCACTAGAGTCTTATAAATTTTACATATGCAAATTTTTAATGTATTTGTATCTCTTCTGATTTCTGTTACTCTTGAGTCATTTATCTGCTATCAGTTTTGAAGTACATCAGCTTTCCTCATCTAGACTGTTCTTATACATATATGATATGAACTGCAAAGAGTGAGACAGACTCAGAATAAAGTGTTTCGAAGTTAGGTTTATTTATCTGTTGCTTTTTTTTTTTTTTCTTTTTTGTTAATGGTCCAGACATGTTTCGGAAGGTATTCCTATCTTCAGTGGTGTGCTGTGTGAGTAAGTGCTTTTAGGGGTTAAAGGTATCATGTGGAACCAGAGTCCACCATCAGGAACTTTGCTTTGTGAGTGGAAAAAAAAAAATATATATATATATATATATATATATATATATATAATGTAAAATGTGTGTGTGTGTATATAATTGTTCTACATTAGTTCAACCAGTCATAATTTATTGATATATTGAGGCGGGGGCTCTGGGTTAGGACCTTGACATTTTTTTTCTTTTGATTGTCCATATTAACTCTGCTGCACACCTCATTCTTTTCTTCCCTCACTTAATTGACCTTTACATCCATTTCTCATTTGTTTAGCTTATGCAGCTAGCTTAAGTCAAATTATATTGTCTGTTTCTCAGACAATGTATAATCACATATTGAGTATCAGTGTACTTTGGATAATGCATTTGTGCTAGTTTGTTAAAATAAACACCATATTGTTTGTGAGTGTTCTCTTTTCTATATGAGCTTTTAATGGATTTTATCATACCATGGGGAACAAGAATTTGACTTGTTTTAAGTTTTTTGTTTTTGTTTTTTTCCCCTTAAAACTGATGTCAGCCATTAAGTCCTACTGAATATTTCAAATATCAATTGTTTTATTATAATTATTTCTGATTATTTCTGTTTGCTCAATGCCTTAGTAATTGGTCTGAGTAGAGGCTGCAATAAAAAAGCAGCTAATTGAGATAGGGATAAAAAGAAGTCCTGAAATTGAAAATAAAACCTCAATTACTTATTTGGTTTCGTTTCAATAAATACATGCAGTTTATAACAACACTAACAATATAAATTACTTAAGTTTATACAGATGTGTAACAGTCAGCCAATTCATTCAGAGAATATAAAACTGAAATAATAGTAAAAAATTGAATTGTTTACTTGCATTTGATAGAAATGGTTTTGTACCATTAAGCGGGGGGTTGCAAGCAAATGGTATTTATGCTGTTTACCCCCCCCCCATGTGCTTGTTAGCTATGAATTCCTCCACAAATTATAATAAACTCATGATTTATTTAAATTATTTTCAATTAAATTACATTGTTTCTTCATTTTGAAACAAAATTGATAGATTACATTGTTTCGATCACATTGATTAAAGAGAAAATTGAACTATAAAGCACTGACTGAGCACTCATCACTGCCAATGTCAGGGAGGGAATAATTGTGCATGGAACCCCCACCCACAATTGAATTGTTTCCTCTATAGAAATTTGGAGGTATAATATAGGCAGACATCAGCGTATACATAAATGTATGGAAAGGAAAAAATAACTGAAATGAGTCTCCATCAAGAATTCCTGGATCCACTCCAAAATTGAACCACCTCTGCCTCACTCCATTTCTCACCCTTCCACTAAACTCCATCAAAATCTAATGAGTACTTTTGTGTAGATAGATAAAAAAACTTGGAGAGAAAAAAAAAAAAGATATATATATATATATATATATATATATATCTTAAATTTCACTGACATTGCTTGAATTACTTCAATATAAAAAAAGAAAGTTAATATACTTTATTGGATTATGATTAACTGTCTTGTGACTATAATTTTGGTATTATATTCTCTGTAATAATAATCGGCACACCTGTAGATAAATGTAAGAACCTTCATCTTGAATTATTAGTAGCTCTTTTATTGCTACTCTTACTCTGACCGATTACTCTTCGGTAGTGGGCAAACCATGTTGATCGGAAATAATTATAAATGTTTGCTCACAGCCAAAAAGTAATCTGTCTAGATAAAAGTTGCAATAAAAAGCAACTGATGAATTAAGATGAATGTATCTAATAATTTTTTTTTTTTGTTAATGCTTTTAGATTATCAAGTAAACTGTGTAGGTACTTTGAAAAAAAAAATATCCATTACCCAGATTCCAAACAATGTGAGGCTTTTGATATTTCATCGTTGTCTATGTTTACACTTAGCTTGCTTATAAATATCAAATTCCTCAATGTTTGTTGCTGAAGACAGCAGTCGGATTCTATTGTTGGTAACTGGTAATCTAAACTGGCCTATCAATTTAAAATGATTTAGTTAACACTGTGTTAATAATAAATTCCAGCTGTAATAGTTATGAGAGGCAAGGGATTTCAAGTTAGTTATATAATACTGTTAAAATATCACTTGAGGAATAGTTGAAACTTGAGAACTTGGGATTTGCTTATAGTTTGCATCTGGCAGTGTTCATGCTGTTTGTATTTTTATTTTTTTTTAAATTTTGACTTTTCAGTGATCACTGCACAGCAAAAGGCTAGAAAAGTAACTTATTCATTGATCTCCATTTTTTTCCAATTTTTTAATAGATCACTTTCTTCTAGGCAGGCTGCCAACAGATAATGGTTGTGTGACTTTCTATAGAATGACTAACCAGACCTGTTTCCTATTTCTTTTCTCTCAAATAGGTTGTAATTTAATTGATCAGGGAAGAACACTGGAAAATTTGAAATTTGATAGTCGGCCCATATGCTAGGCAGGAAAAACTGCCTCAGTAATCTTAGCATTGAAATGGATACCATATGGGAACCTCTAATAATGAAAGACAGAAAACAATAACATCAAAAACATCAAAACTGTCACCTAAGGTTTAAGGCTCCTAAAAATTAGCACCTGTTGTCCACATGGCATCAGCATCAGACAAATTACTGCTAAGTAATCTGATGGTTCTAGGTTCAATCCTAGTGTGAGACAATATAATAATACTACTAATGCTAAGAGGGGAGTGCGATCAATATAACCCGTTGGATAAATAAAGGGTTTGGTTCGTTACTTCCCCACACCTACCAGATGTTACCTGATGAAGGCCGTAGAGTGCAACGGCTGATACATTGTATGGAAAACAAGATGAGGATGGTCCGAATATTAGTAGAAATAATAATACCTCATCTCAAAAATTCAGAGATAGGTTGTAATTTATTGACGTTGAAACTTTATAGTCTAGTATTTTGTATTTTTGCTATTTTTTACCTCTGGGTATCACCTTTGAATCGACTCTCATACATATAATATAAGCATATTGGTATTTTGGAGCTTGATGTGAGTCGCTACTTGGAAGTTCAGCCTCATCAGAAAAAAGCAAAGAAATCATAGAAAAATGAGGTTCTTTATTTCCTAAAGGAGTGATTTCGAGAGATGTTGGAAATCAGAGACCTGGGAAATGCTGAGTAACTTGACAGAACAGATTACCATATTTGACGTTGCTGGCAGAAGACTCCCCCCAGGCCCCCACTTTTTTTGTCAAAGAATGGCTCAGAAGGTAAATGTAATCTTTATAGTCCTGCCCTACATTGGCTAGGACTTGGAGAGTTAGAAAAAAAATTGGTGATAGGGAGATGTTTTTCCTTGATATTCCCAAGGGGAGGGGTCATACACACTCAAATATGGTAATCTGTTAAAATCCTCTAAATTTTTGGGTAGCATCTCTCAAATATGTCCCAATTTTTAATGATATTGATTTATTTTAACCATTTTTATCTCAAAATATAAATGATTGAACTTGCATGTTTAATTTTTCTTTCTTTTTAGCATTTGAAAAATATTTTACTCCCTAGCTGTTGGATATTAAGATTTTTCATCTCATGAGTAACAAGTAGAATGTTTTCTCCAGTTGAGTTGGTGTATTTCTGTATAATTTTTTTGAAGCATGTAGTTAGGTCCTTATCTAGATATCAGATATTTTCATACTAATATGACATCTGAATTACGATCAGCCAAAATGATTTTTTATGTACCAACCCTTGTTTTGGACTCTCTAATCTCTTCCTCCATCTTCAATCTAGTCAAAATATTCAAAGATGGGAAGAAGAGATTGGATTGTCCAAACAAAAGTTGGTATGTTAATGACTCTCCTCAAAGTTATAGACAATTAGTCATTCTTTTTTTGTATCAGGATGTTTTAAGCTGTTCATGATTTCAACTGGTTATGTGAAAGATTTACCCTAATAAACTTCATGACAAAAAGGCAACACTTCCATCACTACTCCTTTCACTTCAAATTTTACCAAGACTTTTTTTTTTCATCTAGAAATCCTTTTAGTAGTCTAGCATGATGCATTAAATTGTCCCAATGCTGTTGTGACTCAAAATCAGACCAGCGCTTGTCATTCCTCTATTTTTTATCTTTTTTTTTCCTCTCAATTAGGCTCTGAATTTTTCATTTTGTTATTTATATTGCTTGTTGTTGCTTTTGTCTGAGTTATCTTCAGAATTTTCCTTTCAATGTTTGAACTTGATAAGAATTAAAGATAAATAATACATGTAAGAATTAACAATTACTAATAATGACCAAAATAACTCAACAGTAAGAGATGAGACCCACTAGAATTCACTTGAAATATTTTTAAGATGGAGGGAAATCTTTTCTTTTTTTCCCTTTCTTTTCCCAGGTATGTGTATGTGGATAAATATATACATACTGGCGAAACAGATTTTTTTTATGTGCGTGAAAATGAATTTTTTTGCTGTTAGCATAAATTCCTCCTAGGTAGCCATGTGCAAACAGATTTCCTGACTGTGTCAATGCTTTAAGGGTTGGGCAATATAATGCTATTATTTCAGCCTTTTCTTCTTTCTATGGGAGATTTGATGTCATAACGAAGTAGCTCATTTACTGACGGGGTTAGTGCCTTTAACAAGTATATTAGCAAAAATCATAGATTTAGATGAAAACCTTCATGGATCAAGATTTAGACAAATCTTGAATATTGTATGCTATATTTATTTTTTATATACGTGAGTGATATTGAATTGCTTATTCAAGTAACCTATTTTTGAGTAAAAAAAATCCCTTTATTCCTTGTAAAAATGGTACAATTTTTTGATAGAATTCTTTTCACTCCTTCTACTTAACATTAGGACAATTGTATTATACTAATAGTATATAAAATGTCTACCAACATAGTATTGAATAGATATCAAATGACTTGCAAAAAAAAAAAAATCAAGTTGCAGTATTCAAGGGGCAATCAGAAATCTTGACTGTTATCAAGAATAAACTAAGTAATGTACTTGGGAAGGAACTTATGATTTGATTTGCTCTGAAATGGACCAGCCAACTTTTTTTTGGGGGGGGGGTCAGATTAGAAATGATTTTGTGTTGCGGGCCAAGCCAAATAAAACAATGATCGCTGAATTTTTTTTTTGAAACAGCTTGTTTTTTGATTACTTTAATATTGTTGGTCCCCCCCCCCCTTTCTTCATTTCCCTTCATTCTAGAAGTATATACCTACATGAACTTCTGGGTACTATCAATCAATGGAAACTATGGGATTTGTCTTGGGGGACCAAATATTGTTTAACTGTGGTTCAAATTTTATATCGATAGAACAGCAGGAATGTGTAGTGTTGGAACATTTTCAGTTATAGAACATTGATTTGTTTGAGATCATTGCAAAAATAAGACTTTCACTCTATTTTTCAATACTGAATTTCCAGTACTCAAAATTCTATTACCTTTCTAACCAAAGATAGATAAGGAAAATGAATTTTTATGTACAACATCACATATTCAATGAAGTCGGCAGGCTGGATGAAAGGAGGTTGTGTGCCAAATTCAGCCCACAGGTCGTCGTTTTATAGTATCAAAAAGATAGAAAGAAAAATTAAACTAAACAAACAAAATTAATGATTGTAGACTCTACAATTGATAGTATATACTAGTATTCGAAATTGGTATTTAATTTCTTTAAAAACCCAAACTATGCAAATATTACACTGCATCCATTGCAGTGTTATGACTGGGGGTTGGGGGGCATCTTCCTAAGCTTGAAGATCGATACAAACTTTTATGGAGTTAGGATGAGTTACAATGAGCAGTTGTCATCAAAATACCCATGTGTCGTTTAGTCTTAATTATACAGTAAATTAGATGAATGAAATATCTTTGATAAAATCTGGCAACCTCAAAGATGGATTGGAAAGAGAATTCATTGAAAACTGGACATGGGAAGAACCCATTTTGGAAGTGCTTCAATGATCATCGCAAGCACTGAAAAAATAACTAATCGAAACAAAATGACAGTGTAAGGCTACACTATGCAAATGAACACAAGCTTACTCAGATGAACCTGGAGTTCCAAAAAGCATTCAAAGTCATGTTCTTGGAGGAATGCAATACCAAGGACCTAGGCTTGTGTGAAAACAACTGGAAGGGATGTTGGAATCCTCTATTATCATAGCTCCGATGATATTACTAGAGGTAATGGAATTTTGAGTGCTGAAGATAGTCATCGTTCTAGATAGCAATGCTTTTTATTGTTATCAATATTCCAAGACTGACATGTTTTGACATCATGTTTATAAAAATATTTTCTAACCTGATTTATGAAATTTGGATGCATTTGTTGACTGGCCTGTAGGTAATAGTCTGACATGCATAAATATATTTGTTGATGAAATTTGCTGAGGAGAAAACAAGCCGACTGCTGAAAACTTCAAGTTTTTATTCTAGTTTTATTTCCTTTTGAATTTATGTCATGCCAATATTGAAATGTTTGCAGAAATAGATTCTTTCTCTTTGAAATACACACTGGAAAATTCCTTTTGAATCAATTCTTGACTGTCTGTAGATAATGCTATTCGTACATTTTTTATTACTTTTTTTTTTTTTTTTTGTGCCTTTGATCTGCGAGACAACCTTCTTCAGTCTCTGGTTACCTGCAGATTATTTGATTTGACAAGCTCCAAATCTTTTTTGCCATACTAAGCCTTGGAAGCTGGAGAAATGGCTGGGGGAGAATCTGTATCCTGTTCTAAGATCTGATACTTATATCTTTCAGACTGTCAGGAGTATTTGTTCGAGGATAACTGTAGATTTTACAACTATAAAAGTTATAGCACACACAAGAAACTCATCTAGAATAACCTAATCACAAGAATTATTGCATTTACTAAATATCTTTAAAACTCTTCCAAATATTTAGGTACGTTGTGTGTTAATTCCAACTAATTTCCTTGTTCTTCTACCATGTTTAAGCAATATCTGAAGGCTAGAGGATGCATAGCTGAATCATGATAGAACAACAAAGATGAAGAAATTAGTCCAAACAAAAACTTATGCAATGATTTGAGGAACCTCTTCTAGAAGAAAAAGAATCAGACAAGAACTCTTATATTTTATAAACACTTGTAGTTTGAAGAAAATGCCATTTTGTGAGTTTTTCTTTAAGAAAAGTGTTTCCCATATTTCTGTATTGATATTGGTTGGTATGAATGTTCTAAAACTTAAAAAACTAGAAGAAACCCAGATGGCTCTTAACATCTGGTTTAGGACGTAGGCTTTTCCCAAGGTTTGTTGTTGCAAGTGTAAGACGTGGGCCTTACTCTACCACACTGACCCATGGCAGGGGGTATTAATGTAAAGTAAACAAACTCTGCTCGCCAATCCTGTTCTCCATGCTGATTAATGGCTCAGACACTATCGCACCCCCATAAAATGGCAATTCTCCTTCAACAGAATTATTTTTTTTCTAAATGATAGTTACTAGATATTTGAAACAAAAGACGGTTTGGTCAAAAATGTTCATTTTACACCAGACAAGCTTATAGAAACAAAATAATAGCCTTTTGTTTCAGCACTAACGACTTCAGAATCTTCGCCCCCCCACCCCCCTCCCACCACCATCACCTGCTTTCCAGTTTATTCATTTCCTTCTGATTCTAAAGTTAGAAGTTGGCTAATCTGTCAGAATTGGTACTTGGTTTTGTTTTCTTTGTAAATTTCTTTACTTTGCCATGAATCATTTATTCCGTATGAATTTTCAGTGAAAACCTCTTCCTGCTTTTGTCCATATAACATTCTGTCTTTTGTTTGATGATTTCTTCCTTTTAGCAATTCCTCTTCTGTTTAATCCAAATCAATGATTTCAAAACTTGATTGATGATCCATGCAACTTAATGGTGTCTTGTTTCTATGGAAACACTTTTCTTCATTTGTTCATTATCTTCTCTTTCCATCTTTGCTGCAGGATCTCTTCACAACGAGATTCCTATTTTTAAGTATCCTCTCCTCTCCATCTGCTTCTATCTCATCCTTTCTTTCTTCAATCTAGAAAGAAACCTCTTATCCACTGCAAGGTTTCTCCACTGAGCTTGTCTTGTCTGCTCTTTCAAGAAAGGTAATAAAATAACTATTTTCCGTAGGGATCTATTGTTAAATGTGTCTAATCTTACCGGTATCTATCCCCCCCCCAACCGTGTAAACTTGGAAAGCAGATTACAGCCTACCCCCACCCTCTATAAAAACTTTTCATAACCCAAAATGGCATAAAGTTATGAAGCTAATGTCCTTAATTCATTTGGGAAATTTTTTGTTTAGCATAACCAGACATGGTGATTATAGTATGTTTGGCTGAATTGTCAGATGGGAGAAGGTACAGGAGACAGGAAAGGTGCACCCTAACTCTATAACCGCTCACTGCAAAATAAGCGCTGAATACTATCTTCTCTTACTTTTTTTCCTAAAATCTGAAATTAAATTTTGTTAAAAGGATACCTGAATATTGACCATGTGCCAAAAGTTATGTCATTGTGCCACAAAGGTTCCCTGTACAACTATTGAATATATTCTTTAAATTCACTATTTGTAAAGCTAAAAGCCTTTTGCTTTTATTCAATAATGTTCAGAGAATTATTCTTCTCTACCACTGTTCTCTATACCAGCTTATCCCACTTCATGTTTTCTGTTACAGTATTGAAGTTCTTACAATTATGATACAATTAATCATTTTCTTTTTGTAAGTAACCAATGTATAAAATTGATTTCCAAAATGTATTTTTCTCCAGATAGGAGTTTAAGTTAGTAACCAACCATTTATCACGTTTAGCATTCTTTCAGATTCATGAATTATGCAGTCTATGCTAAATTACATTCTATGGCATTTTTCAAGAAACAAATTCTAAGTGCACATTCAGTATGAATAGTTTTATCGATGACTTTATTGTAGGTGACTATCAGGAGGATGCATTGGTTGAATACCTCTCTTTTTAGCACTGGTGGAATTATCTGGTTCTTTAAAGTTGAGCTTGCCCTGTTGAGAGCTTGCCAACCTAGTGATTCTTCACTTGATTTCTTAGAATTCTTTTAAAAGGAACATCATAGAATAAAATTCTTCTAACTGCACATTTGGTATGAATACTTTTATTAGTTTTTTATTTTCTTCAAAAGATTTATGGATCTGTAAAGTAACTTTTCTTCACTTATATCAACACTTGTGATCCTATTTCTTTAAATGAGAAATATTTTCTTTTGGGGCCTATTTCCTGCCAGGTTTCATTCATTGAATTATCTTTATCTCTTAGTTTACATTCTCCAGTTTGCAAATCTAAAAACCTGACTAGAGATATTTATTGTTGGTGCTGTATGGGACAAAATCTTACATCTTTCGATCAGTGGTTAAATAAATGGACAACATGCTTCCACTCCAACTGAAGATGATTACTGCAACTCTTGTTTATGATAAAAAAAAATATTTTAAGTATAAATGTATTAATCAGAATGAAATGAAGCCCTTGTGTATGTGTTAGATAAATTTTGTTGATATCTAAAACTTGTCAGTTCAGCTCGGTCAATAAGATGCCAGCCTACCAATCAGTTGGTTGTGATTGCAAATCATGGTAGTGGAATGTTAATTTTTCTTTACTCTTCCAAATTTAGTCAGGATTGTTCTTGTTATAGTAGCAAAACAGTTAACTCCTGGCTTGGACTAGTTTGACAATATTTGACTTGCGTGTCATACACTCTTCACCCCATTCAAATAAAAACATACATGTCACTGTTAGATCATCCTGCTTCCATATAGCACTATGTAGTAGTTATGAAGGAGTGTACTGTAAAAATGAATTGGACAAAAACGTTTCATTAGTCATGAAGAAAAACTTTCATATCAGCTCTACTCCTCACCCCTTTTTTTCTTTTCATGTGTTGTTGAAAAGGCTGAGATCAAAAAAAAATCTCATGATGAAACTATTAGATTGACAACTCCGTGGTGAAAAAGGTACAAGCATATCGGTATTGGACATGCTCAAGGCTCAAAATACGTTTTCATATTTAAAAAGAATTACCTGGCATACTTGGATGATAGTTGCGGCCAGCCTGTAAGATCTTTTAAAAGTAACTCTACCGCTGGTTGAGTTAGACGGAAAGTTTTATCATCACCCTTAGTCTTTTATTGTCCATTGTTGGACATAGACCTTCTCCAGGATTTGCCAGACCTCTCTATCATTGGTGTTGCAGAGCCAGTATTTTCTGAACTTATCAAGTTCGTTTCTCCATCTTGTATTCATGTTGGCCTCAGTTTTACATTTGATCTCTGTGAGTCATGAGGTACATCAATTGCCAGCTCATCGTCATTTAAGTTTTCTTATGGATTTTACGATATCTCAGACTCTTGTTTTTTTTCTTAGTATATTGTGCTGTCTTATGATTTCTCCATGTGAGGTTGAGCATGATTCTTTCATGTGTATGTTGCAAGGTTTTCAGTTCTCTAGGTTAGGCTTCATTTTTCAGCTTCATAGGAGATTTTTGGTTGGATGCATTGGTTGTAAACTCTTCTTCTAATGGGACCTTCATGTTCTTGAAGGTCGAGCTTGCTCTGCCAAAGGCCTAGGAGGAGTTCACTCACCCCTAAATAATTTCTCAGCCTAAATACCTATGCTAAGAAGATTGATTTGTACCTAAAAAGACTTGTATAAAGTGTATTGAACCCTGATGACTTTGGTCTGATTGTTTAATCTTTCGTCTCCTTCTATATTGAATGGAAACCTTTGAGAAAAAAAATTATGTAGGGAGATACATTAACATTGTTGTCATTGAAATTCATGCAAGAAATGTATTGGTGTTTATTTCGGCTCAGTCTGCCTTCAGATAATGATTCAGTTGAATATTTGAAAAGAGAAAAAATTTAATTGTAAAAATATGATGAAAGATCATATTTTTCCAACTTTACCTGCAGTTGAGAAAATTGGGAAACTTACTTGTCAAGGGAAGGTTGACTTGAGTTGAGTGGTCGAGTTCGATCTTACCGGCTGGTTGTGGCACACAGTTTGAGAACCACTGCCTTAGAATGAGGTTAATCATGTGATGCCTTTGATTTCATGCTAGGACATGTATTACTTGTGTCCCTGGTTGTCTGTTCTACATAATGGACTGTCAATTTCCACCAATGCATAAACACGACTGATGGACCTTCAGAGTTGCGGTTGGGGCTGGGTGTTGTTTTGGCAGACTCTTCAGAATAATGTAAAGTGGCTTTCTTCATTTATATTACTTCTGCAAATGTCTGTTATATAAAAGCTTTGCTAAGATCCATTGTGATGTGTGACGCATAATTAGTAAATTAGGTGCTGTCTCCAGGAGATGTTAAAAGCTGTTCTTGAGGAATTGTGTGTACATACAAGCCTACCATCTTGTCATGTATTACTATGTCCTCGATTGTTATTTCCTTCCTTAGCCAAGGCTTTTTCATCATTTAAACCATACAATTTCTTTGATTGCTCCTGTTTTCTGATGTAGTACATGATCAAATCTATGTATTGTACTGTTTACTTCACTCTCTTTCTGAATAGGAGGTTATAAACTGAGTCAGATTGATTTTTTTCCATATATTAGAAACCGTCAAGTAAAACTGTTGACATGGGTTTCTTCAGTTTTTAAGCTGGTCTGGCTGTGTATCATGTGTATAGGCCACATTAATGAAGCTACAGGGCCAAAATTTTCAACATTTACTCATGTCTGGGGTAGAATTTCTAAAAAAAAAAATTTTCAATACTCCATCCCCTGCCAGTTCTTTAATGGGGGTGGGATCCAGTTTCGTGTAGGTTCATGCTGAATTTCTTAGTTTATATCGCCCCCCCCTTAAAAATTTTCAAATCTATTTTAGCGATCACTGCCCAACAAAACGCAAAAGTAACTTATTCATTAATCATGCTATTTTCTAATTTTTTCTATGCTACCAATAAACATTGGTGACAAGTTTCTATTGAGTGACTAACCACACTTGTTTTTGTTAATGCCACCCCACTAAAAGTATATTTTTATAGGATCTGTACTTTTTGACCTGGATTAACTTTTGATGACACCTGTTTGGAAGCTACTTATCTTGACATAGTTTTCCCATGCTTATTAAATAGGGGGTTTCTTTAATTACTGTGCATTGGACAGTACTGATGGATTCTTTGTTTTTCTTGGTCTTGTGACTTATGTGAAAAGGGCTAGCTAATATTGGGAGAAAGACGTATAGTCAAAACAAAAGTCACCTTTTTAAAACAGATGTCCTTAAATTTCGTAAAGGTTCTTTTGTGCAATGTTTTTCAAACATGATAGGGATAATAGCCAGAGAACCAGGAACCAGTTTTAGCTAACAGCTTCCTGTTTTGTTACTGTTTCCTCAGAAATTGATACTGGCCCCTTGTGTTCTACAGGTGTATATATTTGCCACCATCATATACTAACTGAAAAATTATTGAAAGTTAAATGTATAACAAGGGAGATAACTTTAAATGTTCTAGTATTGAGTTACTTACTCCTAAAATGTAATGGTAGCATTTTTATTCACTGTTAGTTCGGGGGTAGGGTACTTTTTTTTTTCTTGCAGAATAATAATCTCAATAAAAAAGGACCAACCCCTGGATCTACAAGTTTTAATCAATTCTTCTGTAGCTCATGATCCAGCCTTCCTCAAAATTTTATTGAAATTCATTTTAGAGATTGTGTAGGCAAACAGGTGGAGAGATAAAAGTGAATACTGATACCACTTCCAACTTTGTTGGCACAGGTAAATGATTCTGTTTTGGAATGGTATAAGAATAAAAAAACTTGACCTTGCCATACTTGTTGCATTTCATTTGATGGTACTATAGAAAACAAATTCTACCAATTTGTTTAACAGTTATGTTCGTACTTAGATTCTACACAATTTTTAGCCATTTTCTGTGGACCATAAAAAAGAAAGGATAATATTGAATGTTTTTGACCAAACATTAACAAGTGAGATTAGCAGTTTAGAAGAGACCAAGTCAAGCATAGGCTTGTATCACTTGGCTATGCGATTTCTATTCTCATCTTTTTTGAAAGGAGAACAAAATATACTGTTATTTTTGCTTGTGTCAAAGTCTGTTGTTGATGAACTCTCATATTGATGAACCACTCGAAACCATTCCTGAATGACAGAACTCTTCAATGAGTAGAATTGAAAATAAATAATGGAACTCTCTTGTAAATTGAATTTTTAAAAAAAACCCAAAAAACCTAAACGTTAACTTTAATTGGCAGTTGATATTGCCAATTGGTATCCATGACAGAATTTGATTAGGATTTTTTATTCTTTCTTAATGATTTATTGGAGTTGAATGATCTGGTTTGCAATCGAGTGGAATTCCAGTTAAGAAATGGATAAATTTGTGAGTGAATCTGAAAAGAGGCTTGTACATTCTGTCACTAGATTATTCAATGAAGCAGTGAGAAATTTAAGGGGTTTGTTTGATAAGATCTCTTCAATCCCTGTACAGGTGGTTTTACTTGTGAGCTTGCTAATCTCCCCCCCCCCCCAATACCTGGTTTTTGTATCATCCAGGGATTGAAAAGAGTTTGGAAAATTGTTTTCAAAAGAATATGAAATGCGCATGGCCTGATCGATACCATTTTTGCTTCAGAGTTTAATTAAATATCAAGCATGAAGGTTTTTTTTTTTCTAAAATAAAGAAATGTTTCCAAGTGTATTTTTGGTGGCTTCTATTAATTTTATGTGTTGATGTTGAACGTAATCATCCTTTCAGCAGATTTGTTAGTGCCTGCTTCTGTGCTATTGCATTTTAATGTTAAAGACTAAAAACATTTGTTGTAATTGTGCCTTAACTTTGTTTTTTCTCAGAATGTTCATTATGATTTCTTTTTAATTTAGCTGGGGACTTGTAGGTCAAATCTTAAGTATTTTACATCTGCCAACTAAGTTGGTATGTATCATCCCATGACTTTCTGTCTATCCACCTGATATCTCCAAAAATTCTCAATGAAATTTCGTGGAAGGTTGGACTAGATACATGCACAGTTACCGCCCCTACATCATAGTTATATTTCCAGAACACAATATCTCAGTTCTGTCTGTATGATATCTCCAAATTTTTCTTTGAATTTTAATGAAATTTCGTGGCAGGGTGGGTCACTGGCTAAAGCGATTAAAGTTTGGGATGGATCCAGCAATTTATTTTCTTTCAGTCTTTATCTATTGCACAGAACTGAGTGTTTTGTGGCTGTGTAAGTGTTTTTTATCTTCTCCATGATTTTAGATGAAAGATTTATTTATTTGTAGATAATTGTAGATAGTTTTTCAGATAAGTAGTTCTGGTACAGATGCAGGCTACAGTGACTCATTTCTCTAAGGCACAGATATATTGTATTATGTCTGACATTTTTTAAAAATATTTTCGTTTTGAATATCTCAGTTCTTCATAACTTTTATTAAGATATAAAAACTGGATAAATGCTGAAGTTGATGGTTTGTTTTATACTGATAATGCCTTATCTTATTTTGTACTAACATCCTACTATGATTTACCTAATGTCTGTATTTGAGAGCGTAACTCGGGAACCACATAACACATCCCTAGGTCATCTTTTTATATGGTGTCCCTTGGCATATTTTTACCATATTAGTTTTTGAAAATGTAAAAGGTGTGGGGTTTGTGTTTTGTGCTCAGATCCGATTTCAGTCTATCTATCGGGTGACCCCCCCCCCCCACTGCCACCAAAAATAAGAGCGCTAAGGATTTGGTGGACTATAGTTGGTAAAATATACTAAAATGGTTCCCAAATGTGTTAAGAGTATTGAACTAATAATTGACTCAGTGATCAACCTTATCTAGTAATGGAATTGTAGAAATCTCAGCATGGCAAGAATCAAGTTATATTTTAGCAATTATAGTCCCCTAAATCTTAAACCTTTTTTGGAGGGGGTCACCCAGTACATTATAGATTTGATTCTGTTAATCTGTATGACATTAGTAGCCAAAATGGTGCATTGCAAGCCTAAGGTAGTAAATCGAAGTAAAAAAACAAAAACAAAAAAACTATATTGATGATGACTTAAAGAAAAAAAAAGATTTTTAAAAATCTGATTTGGTCTAAAGGACTCATTTATGCCTTCCCTAGAAACTAGCTGAAAATCCTGCCCATTGGATGGGTTTTCAACTAGTTAAAATAAAATTTTCTTTCCACAAAAACATTTTAAAAAATGCCTTAAAGGTGCCTCTTTTATCTATCTTAATCTTGAGGAATTAAGTGTTCCAAGTTGGAAAACTATCGAAAAAAAATAAAAACTTAGCAGCTATAAGTTTATCAATAAGCCCAAAGGTTTTTAACTTTGATTTTGGCTAGGTGGATAGTCTGTATAACTTTCGAGGATCATAGAAAGATAGTCTGTATAATTTTTGCAGGCTTGAAAGTTGCTTTGAAGCCTGATTAGTAGCAAACCATTCCACACTATCATAGGGACATGGGAAGCCCTGTATTTTCTCTCCCCCCCCCCCCGGTCCACTCTTTCGGCTTGGAGCCTTCTGTTAGTAACTTAGTGAGCTGATGCCACAGCTAAGGTTTTTTGTTCAGTTAGTCCATCTAAAAGAGGGTTACTGTTTTACTGGGCTGAAGGGCTTCACCCTGCTATGTTGCTCATAGCTGTGAGCATAGATGTGGATTCAGCCCTTTACCAAGCACATTAGTGCAAAGTGATCAAAAATTAGACCTTGATATGCAGATTCAACTTTCTATGCCATTTAGTTAGTACAACCAACCTAAGTGACTCAGTCAGTTGATTCTGCCTTGTAAATGCTAATCAGAGCAGAGTTTAATGAATAAATTTGAGTAGGTGTGACCTTGAATTACACAGCTTTACAATGTATTGTGGAAACTAACTTGTTGTAAAGCTGTGAAGTTTTTTGTTGGGCTTAACTGAATATTCTTCAATTTACTGCTGTCAGCAAAGTTGGAGAGTTAGATCTGTATTCAGCTGCATCTATCTCTGTCCACATTATATCTCCAAATGTTCTCAATGAATTTCAATGAAATTTTGTGGAATTTTTAAGGAAGAATCGGTTAAATTTTTGGTCTTGTCCAGAATTTTTTGTCCCTTTTCTTTCTTGTACATGCTCATGTCTGTCCACATATCTCCAAAAGTCGACTTTCTAATTTTGTGGTAGGTTGAATTGTGAGCTATGGAAAAAGTGATTCCATTTTGGAATGGATCCATGCACAATTACCTCCCCCATGTCGTAGGTATGTCCACATTGCATAATGTCACGATTTGTTCCTACCACACACCATCTCAAAGTTCTTCATGAATTTTCATGGAAGGGTGTACTATAAAGCTATAGAAGAACTAACTAAATTTTGGGGCGGATCCATGCACAGTTATTACCTTTGGTAGAGGCATGCAGTGTCTCAGTGCTTTCAATGAATCCTATGTAGTACAAGCCAAAATCAAAATTTTTCCATATATATGTATATGTGTGTGTGTGCGTGCATGCGTGGGTTTATTTTATTCTAATAGATGGATAAAAATTCCAAAAAAATTTAATTCATATATAATACAAAAGTTGCAGTAATCATCTTCAGTCAGAAAAGAGTGGTATTTGACCCTGCAGCAGCCAGTCTTATTTCTTAATAATCAGCTAGTTTCAAATGAAAGCTGTCCTTGTTTACAAGAAAGCGTGTTATATTTGGGTTGAAGGTTCTTCTGTGGAGACACTTACCTCATCAAAAACACAATGTATGTGTGAGATGTGTTGATATCTCTCTCATATATACTGATCACAGCATTTAACATAGTTGAGTGATGAGTGTGGTTGTATCATTTTTGGGATCACAGTTCATTGTGATGTCCAGTGTTTAGGACCAAGGCGAGAAATAAGGATTTGTTCATTTCCACTGGTCCAATAGGCACAAATTTGTCTGGTACCAGAATGTATACTGGAAATCAGGTTGAGAGACTAAGCTTAAGGTGTACAATCTATATAGAAATAGAGCTGAATAAACTTATGACACTAAGTATCTTCTCACATTATGCAAATGATGAAACTTACATAGTTGATTTTGAAAGTCTTTCTTTAAAAACTTTCCAATCGGTGACCTGCACTTGTCATCCTTCGAGATTAATTACTCTTCCTTCATAACAGATGTTTTTCTAACCTCGCATTTTAGAACGGCTCATTAAGCATTTATTATCGCTTCTCATTAATATAAACAATGGAAATAGACAAAATGAATTAATAATAGAAATACCTTGACAACCTGTCAGGCCTTTCATGTCAATTGTAATTCTTTTGGCGTATACAAATTTTAAAAACTCTAGATAGACTTATAGGAGGGCTGATTTCAGTTTTTGATACAGCCCATAGTGACCTCTCTATTCCTGTGAAAGCATGTGTATTGATCATTTCACAGACAGAATATGTACAAAGACAGTCTGGAAAGTATCCAGCTATTTAATATTGATGGGGGAAAATAGCCTAACTAAGGCAATGGTGCCTCATTCTCCTAAGTATCCTTCTAGGACCTCACATGTTTATCCCAACAGCTATTCCTTTGTTCAAATCAGTTTGAAGTCGTTTTTCTATATCAAAATCTGTTTCCTCATTGCGTTATCCTTAATCTCATCCACTGGCTGAAATTTCCTCCTTATCATTGGTGAAAACCCTGATCTTGGGCGATGCAATATTTTGCTAAAAAAACCCTGTATGGGATGTGAAGAATAGGGAAGCTTGGTCTTTGTGAATATGGCTGTTACCCAATGCACACGCTCACTCAATGGTATCTCACTGACAATTGTGTGAACATCATGGGAAAGTATTCATTCATGCATTTGCTGTAAGTTCCTCCCTGACTGATTGCCAGGCTACATCATGATGCCCAACCGGTCCTAGAGATATTTATGATGGTAGAATACTTTCTGGATAGACCTTGTACTGTTAACTCTGTTTTATCAGTCATTTGCTCTTACTAGGTACATGCTTATCAAACTTTCGTTATAGTCAATCTTGGAAACTAAATCACTCAACTTCTAAATCTTTCGATTTGTTGACTATATCGTGAGCAGCATTTTAGTTTGGAAGGTTTTTTCAGTTATTTTGAGGGGGGGTTGTATTTTGCAGTTAACGGGTTGGAAGAAAAGAGATGTCTGTTTTGAATCACAAACTTTAAAACATAACTTGACTTGAAAAAAAATTTATTAGTCGAAGGAAGCACCAGTAGGGTTGACTATGAGATCCAGCTGTGAATTAATTCAATCACAATAAAAAATGGGGTCATGGGTGTCATGAAATTGTCTGAAAGCATTTCTGACCAGGTCTGTATTATTGTACCCCTGCTGGCATGTATATGTGCCTGAAGCCTAAAAAAAATAAATATTGGTTATGGACTGGTCCAGTGAACAGGAGTAGGGTAGGACCTTGATGCTTAATTGCATCAGTTTTTGCCAATAGGTTTGCGAAGTCCATTCTATCTATCATTTCTATTCACCACTGCTGGCCAAAATGTTTGCAACTTTCGATGCATCAGTTCCAAATCATAACATTAGGACTCCCCTGTGATGATCTGGCCAGATTGCAAGAGGCTTTAATGAATTACTCCATATGTATCCTAAGGATTCTATGATTACAAGATGTATGTCCTGCAGATGTCTTTTAAAACTCCAGTGAGACATTTCAATTCAAGCCTTAAACACCCTAAGAGGTTAGTCCTGGAAGGGTAAATTATTTTACATTCAGATGCATATGCATTTTATAGCTGAAAATTCCTTCAATGAAAGTCTTTTGGAAATGTTTAGTTTGCTTCACAACTTCTTAATATGACTCTGAAGATGTGCAAACAATGGATTTAGTTCCTGTGATTCATATTTATTCTCTCTAAATAGTTTGGTTCATTTCTTGATATTAATCAAACTGTTTACTGAAATTGATAATGAATAGTTTTGATTTCATTTGAAGTTTTTCATGTGAAGATATTAATCTGCTTCAATGGTTCTGCATTGCTAGCGAGCAGATTGGTAGTTTTGGAACCCCAAAATTTGTGGAAACAAAGATATACACTTCATGCATTTATTTGGGTATAATTTCAATGTAGGAGTACTTCATTTTAACGACTGAATTTTTTTCATTTTGTTTTCATATGTTTAGGAGATGTTTACCTTGTTGCATTTTCCGTGCTCTTAACTGCATGGCCACTTGTACCTCCTCAGTAGTGTGTAGCCTGCTCAAAATAATTAATTTTATACCAACTAAAGAGGATAAAGAAAGCATTTCAGTTCAAATCAAAGCATATGATACAAATGAAGACCTTTCCAATATTTGCTAAACTCTTATTTTATTTTCTTAGTCTGGAATACTATATATGACAGATTATATGACAAATGGTCTACAAATGTTATTTGGAGGACTGCTGCTCAATGCAACTCATCCAAGTCCCATAACTGTCCGTATCGAGCATCAGTAGACAACCCCCTACCCCCTAGTCATGATGCCAGCACATCAGACGCAGTGTAATATTTGCATATTTGAAAAAAAAAAAGTCAGTCTTGTATACCTGCGTATAGTCTGCTTTTTTTTTTTTCTTTTCAGTTGCCCACAAAGAATTCAATTTAACACTTTCCTTACAGTTTAGACATCATTCTAAGCTACTGATTCATAAGATTGACTCTTAGTCTTGATCAACTAGTTCTTCCAGTGATAACTCTTAATTAATATGAAGGCATTCAGCTAATGCTGATTGGCCTGTATCTTATAAATAATACAAGTGTTATAAAGTTAATATTCTACAGCAACTTGTATTGTTTTTGTGATATTAGCTGTAATGTTGGTGCTGTGAACAGTGCAAAATAACCTTGTTTGTTTTTATACCACTTGGTTTGAACTGCCCATGCATCTGTTGGAGCTCTATACTCTCTGTCTCTCTCTCTCTGAGGGGATAGAGCAGGAGCCATCCAAAAGATTTTATCCAAAATAAATTGAAAATACATTTTTCTTTCTTTTTCATGATGTAAATAGTTCCGATTTGTATATCATTCTCATAATGTTTTCAGCCATTTATTATCTAAAAGATCCTGTCCCAAAGCGATCAGAAGTGGGATTCTCTGTATTTATTAGGTTAATATATTCCTTTTAACTTCTCTGATTTTCATTATTTAAAGTAACATTTTAATCAAATGTTTTAAAGTTTTTATTTCTCATTAGTGCATGAAATATATATTTTTTATTAGGTCTTCAAAAACTTGACTTCAGTTTTCAAGATTGTCTTATGACCAGAGCTGTCTCATTGCATGGGCCCAATGAGCAATTGAAAATTAGTTTTAATATTTTTTCTGGTGGGGGATGCCTCCATTTGCCTAAGGGCTTCATTCTTGAGATGGCCCTGTATAATATGAGCAGTTCGAATTTTGATGTATCTGACTTACTTTGATGGTGAATTGAGTAGCAATTTGAGAAAATTGTCAATATAAGTAATAAATATCCCAATAAAAAAACCTTTACACATATAAGGCAGAATTAAATAGGCTTAGGTTTAGGTACATGATTATGATGTAATAGAAAGCATTGAAGACTAAAATGTGTGTGTGTGGGTGTGTGTATTCAATCTCTTGTATTTTTTGAGGCATCTTCATCTATAAGTATCTGTCTGTAGGCAAGTCCCCCATGATGTTTCTCAGCTGTTTTGAGTCAGATTTATTTGGAAAGAGTGTCCCTTGATAAGATGCTTCTTACCCAGAATTTTCCACTCGGGGTCACATGATCTGGCAATAATGGTGATTAAACTTCATAGTAGACACCCTTGAACTTTTGATCCTTCTTGTTCCTAGAATCTAATGTATTATAACATTGGTTGTGCATGAATGAAAAAAGAAAAGAGGGGAAAATGTGATTAAAAACTCATTTGCAAATGAGACTTGGGGGCAGGGGAAATAAGATTAAAAAAAAAAAAAATAACAATTGTAATGAACACTTCACATTCCAATTTTATATTCGATTACAGTCAAAATTCTCTGGATATTTTATGTTTATTCTAGTATTTCTATCTGATTTTTTTTTTGATTCACTAAAGGATTGTATATTGTTTGATTGAAAATATTTAGAAACATTTAGATGTAGGTATCAAATGTTATGCCATCAAACTCGATTTGTTGAACATTTTTTTTTTCTCCTTATCGTGACCCTTATTTAATTTTTTCTCTTTTTTTTATTTGGTTATTCTTATAGATGTGAATTGCTTTCTTGTAGATTCAATTCAAATATCTGGATGTGTTCTTTCTTCTTTCAGCACCAATGTGGTGATGAACTATTCTGAAGTGGAGGCCAAAGTCCGAGAGGCCACAAATGATGATGCGTGGGGCCCCCATGGATCTTTGATGGGTGATATTGCCCAATACACTTTCACATATGAACACTTCCCAGAAGTTATGGGAATGTTGTGGAAAAGGATGCTACATGACAACAAGAAAAATTGGCGCAGAGTTTATAAGGTAGGGAAATTTTCTAGTGTTTTAACATAGATCGTTTTCAGCTGTGCCCTTTTGGGATTTTTACTGGGGGGGGGTCATGTAATTTCAGATCTCTCAGATTTATTTTACGGAGTAGAATTGTTTTTGAGTAGACATCAAGATGAAATTGTAAACTTTTCGAAAATTTTAATTTTTTTTTCATTATCAATCTAATCAAAGAATAGTAGTTCAGAACATCAATCATCTTAAATTCATTTGATTCTATTTTCAATACAGATACCAAAACAGTATACAATCTCCAGTCCAGGGTAATCTGTTCTCCCCTGAGCAGCAGCTCCCATTGAACTAAAAAAGGATGCTAATGGGTCACCCTGATACTTTCATGACACCAGCTGCAAGAACTAGGATATTTTTGTCCTTGATGACTTGTATGTGTGTGGGCCCTACATTAAAATGACCTCGGATCACATTCCGCCCTCATGGAGAAGCAAATAAATCCCTCAATGCAAATACTACAAAACCTTGGAAGTATTTTCATATATGATTAGTAGTGTTTACTGTAGGTTCTTTTGTGAGAAGCCACTCTCTAAACAATCAGTTCTTTGAAACTTTTTGTAAAGTTGAATTGAAATTTTCATCTAAGTTTCCAGATAAATGCTAAGGTAATTTACAAGTACCTTATGAGCATCTTAGAATTTTTTTTGGGGGGGGTCCTTATTTTTAAATACTGTTTTTCTATCCTCCTCCTTTCTTTCATTTAAAAAAAAATTTTTGTTTCCTTTTTATAGTCTTTACTGCTGTTGTCATATTTGGTTCGAAATGGGTCCGAAAGGGTTGTTACTAGTTCAAGAGAACATCTTTATGATCTACGCAGCCTAGAAACATATACCTACACAGATGAAGCAGGAAAGGATCAAGGATTAAATGGTAAGTTGATATTCTATTGTGTGGCTGATTATCTATGACTCTGGACTCAACCTTGAGTTTTAGTATAGCTCCCCTTGACCTTGTCCCACCCTCATACCACTCTTCATGAGATAATATAAAGTGACATTAAGTCACATCAAATGAATTATATTGTATGATGTATGACATCATAAAGTTATAAGAATCGATCATAGCCTTTTTGTTCATTCATTTTTTTAAAAAAATTTTTTCTTTCAATATTCCAGGTATAAAAAAGATGTAGTGGAATATTATCTAGAAAAACTCGTGTACACTCAATTGAACCATTTTTTTTTCTTCTACTCTCAGGGCCACTTCTCTTCTGGGGCCCCTAAAATTAAGCCTATTAAGCCTAATGTTTCCTTTTGTTGAGAAGTGGGGAGGGGTTGCAATCCCACCCTGTAAAAACCTACTTGCTAAAGATGATCAGCATACAAGTTGAAGGATCGATTGGATCCAGGACGATTTGTACAATTATCATTTTTACCTTGCTGGAGGATCCCCGATTTTTTTCATTCTAACTTACCGATATTTCAAAAATCTAACTGTTATGATACTTGTGTATTTATTTTATCTCTATTGTGTAAAGAGATGCAACTCACATTATAATTAAGTAGGTTACCATATAATCACATTGTAAAAAAAAAAATTTTATTCTGATGATGTAGTAAAAATGATTTTTAAAGAATAATGAAAATATTTAAAGAAAAAAAAGGTAACAAAAATCTATTCGTGGTCAACAGAAAGCTATTCTCAAAGCTCACTTCAATGCAAATCTCTATCATCCACGTCTATAAAATGCAATGTGTGTATAAGGCTCTTCTCCAAGCTGACCACAATGCAAATCTCTATTATCCTCAAGTGCTATGTATATCTATTTCATATATGCCGTCATTTTTGACAGCAAGGGGAAACTAGTGATATCAAGGAATTTAACAATTGTGTCTATGCTTTGTTTGTAGACATTAGATTGCATTGGCATTCAACTGTCAGATAATATCATCTTTTATGTATCTGTAAATAGGATTTGTTTTGTTTGTTCCGAGCTGATCTTGCTTAATCCTATGAAAAATATGGTTAAAGGCTAGTAGTATTGTTTAATATAAAACGTTTATAAAGTTTGTAGCATTTATGAGCTTATTTGAACTAAGATCTTTTTTCTGATGACCTACTGCAGTTGGCTGGAGATTTGTCACAAAGAACTGTTAAAATTTGACATCATTAGAAATATTCAAACAGGATTCAAAAAGTTTGTGCCACAGTTGACTAGTATTTTTACATTTGTCACATTTCTATTTCAATGGTTATTTATCCTATCACCTGGCCCAGGATTTGTGTGGCCACAAAATAGTATACAATGTCCAGTCTGGGGAGAGGATGGCAGTCACCTTGATTGCACTTGAAGGGGAGCCGTATATTGTCCTGATATCTTTGTAACAGTTAGCAAGGATTCGGCAATTTTAAGACTCAACCATGTTACACTCTACCCAAGTGGGGAGGGCAATAAACATTTACTAATCCTCTTCAGATAGCACAATTTCTAAAAATTTTTCTGGAAGTGGTATGATTGGAAATTACCGGAATTTGATGTTATACAGGCAATGTTTGTTTGGGAAGGGCTCGACTTAATGATGCCTGTAGCTGCCTGCCATAATTGTCATGTGAAATGATTTTGCGAAACTATGGCTTTGAAGTAATTTGATTACTTCTCTTCAGTGTTGCCAATTTAGATATAAAATATTTAAATTTAGATCATTCTGAATAGCGTGCCTGGTGTTAACTGTTCAATTTAATGTATGAACATACTCAGGACACAGCTTTAGAGATTCTATCAGTTAAGCAATGGCCATTTAATATTCTCTATATGTTTCTGACCACTAACAATCCCTGATTTTTAATGCACAATTTCAAGCAAATGCTATGACTATCTAAAACAAATATAAGTAAAAACTTGTAAAATCTGACACTTATTTTCTGCACTAACTAAATAAACTAACTGCCAGTAGTGGTAAAATCAGTGGGAAGTGATAAAAGCTGAAATTAACATCTACCAGGTTTGAATCCAGTCAGTGCCTAAATACAATCATGATTACCCCCCCCCCCGATCTACTACCAGAATTTGCTATCACTATACATGTAATCATTAGTGATTGAAAGATTTGATCCATTTGTTTTATAAATTTTACACATCACCTTGTGTAAATGGATTAGACTATATTAGTCATTGTTTTCAATTTGAGAACAATTTAATAATGTGGAGAATTCCCCCCCTCCTTCTCCTGTTGGTGTGTAAAACTTTTCATTGAGGACACTGGTATTACTCTGATCTGATCGTAGGCAGAGCGCGCATCCACATTTAAAAGAATTTTTTTTATGATTTAACTCTTTTTCTCTTTCTCTCCTTTCATCATGGTAGGATCAACTTAAAATTTGCTTGTCAGGTGTAATTTCATCTCTGGAATGCCTTTAGAGGTGTTTGCTGTTCATTCTCATGCTATTCTCAGATGACCACTATTTCATTGCTTTGCACAAATCATTCGATATCACTTTGCCACTATTCAAGTCCTCCTGACCTCTCTGAAAAGTGCACAGGTGTCTCCATGTTAACTTGGATCATTGTAGAGAAATCAATCCTTGATTGTTTAAGGCATTCAATTAAGTGTAGAATTTAGATGGATGATGCAGGTAAAAGCATGGAAGAGAAGTGTTAAGAGTGGGGGGGGGGCAACACTTGAAAAAAAAAGGGGCAAAATGACAAGACTGGCTGCTGCAGGGTCAAACTCCACTCCATATTCTATCATGACTGAAGATAATTACTGCAACTTTTCTATTCAATATATAACTAATGAAAAAATTATAAAAATATTTTTTGATTTAAATATATTTATTAGAATGAAATGAACCTGTGCATATCTGCATGATAAATTTTTGTTAGTAAGATTCACTTTTGGGAATGTGGATTTTACATATTGGTTTACACCTCTCATTTTGGTGAGGATTCTTATCATTATGGTAGGAAAACAAAGTAAACTCCAGACTTTGTGCTCTGATTTGACAAAATATGCTCATTGCAGCAACAAAGAATTAAAATGAATTTTGTAAACAGTTCAAAACAAATAAATATAGAAGCTGAGGTGACTCTTTATGAATCAATAAGAAAAATGACTATTCAAAAAGTTTTTTTCTTTTGTAATAAAATTGTTAATGATAATGTTTCCAATTGATTTTTCAAGATAATCCCTGTTGAAACATCCAAAACAAGAATAATCATTGCGTCAAAAAAGGAAATATGTTTTCCAAATGCTATCTAATTTATTGGCAAAGGAAAGTTTCATTCATATACATGTGTGTGATATATATATATATGTATGTATGTGAGAGAGAGTGGCTGTGAAGAGAAAACTTTTAAGTATGTGTTACTTCTCAAATTTTTTTTATTATTCCATGGGCATGTTTTGATGTATTTTGATGGGTGCCAACCATCTTTCCCAGAAAAACTATTTGAAAGAAATAGAGATAGGTGTTTGTATCTGTAGGTATGAGAAGGGTTTATGAAAGGCGAGGTAGATGGTGTTTCCTGTCTCTGTGTGTTTGGCTTGTCTTAGATAAGTGCGGTGAGAGAAGAGGGACTAAAATGGTATTTACCCTTTTTTATATATATATATATATATATATATATATATATATAGTGTGTATACATTAGTTATAAACATTAGGTGTTTTTTTCTTTCTTGTATTCCATTGATTTAGAAAATAAACATGAGGAAAGAATTTATTTTCCGGGCTCTGATCATCCTCCCCTCCCCCTCTCCGGGCTCTGATCATCCTCCCCTCCCCCTCTCCGGGCTCTGATCATCCTCCCCTCCCCCTCTCCGGGCTCTGATCATCCTCCCCTCCCCCTCTCCGGGCTCTGATCATCCTCCCCTCCCCCTCTCCGGGCTCTGATCATCCTCCCCTCCCCCTCTCCGGGCTCTGATCATCCTCCCCTCCCCCTCTCCGGGCTCTGATCATCCTCCCCTCCCCCTCTCCGGGCTCTGATCATCCTCCCCTCCCCCTCTCCGGGCTCTGATCATCCTCCCCTCCCCCTCTCCGGGCTCTGATCATCCTCCCCTCCCCCTCTCCGGGCTCTGATCATCCTCCCCTCCCCCTCTCCGGGCTCTGATCATCCTCCCCTCCCCCTCTCCGGGCTCTGATCATCCTCCCCTCCCCCTCTCCGGGCTCTGATCATCCTCCCCTCCCCCTCTCCGGGCTCTGATCATCCTCCCCTCCCCCTCTCCGGGCTCTGATCATCCTCCCCTCCCCCTCTCCGGGCTCTGATCATCCTCCCCTCCCCCTCTCCGGGCTCTGATCATCCTCCCCTCCCCCTCTCCGGGCTCTGATCATCCTCCCCTCCCCCTCTCCGGGCTCTGATCATCCTCCCCTCCCCCTCTCCGGGCTCTGATCATCCTCCCCTCCCCCTCTCCGGGCTCTGATCACCCCCCCCCTCTCCGGGCTCTGATCATCCTCCCCTCCCCCTCGAGATAAAAGCTTTCTTTCATATGAATGCTGTTTCTTTAACTCTCATCGGGTTGCTCAATTAATGTTAACCTAATTAAATATGGTCTTAAGATGAAATTTTCTCTATTCTTAGAACTGTCGATTCACATCAATTCTTGAATAGATGACGAGTGAGTTTTTAATAAAACAGATTATGTGGTTTGATATAAACAAAGGTTAGCTTGATTCCTCCAGAATCATATTGTTGGAGAAAAATTTCAAGTTTACACTGGTAGCTATAAGTTGATGGTTATAGAAACTTTATCATTATGGTGCAAGGTAGCCAAATTTGGCCAGAAGGGGAGATAATCTAAACTTAATGCCTGACTCACCCAACACAATCATGTTGAATGAGAAAATCAAGCAAGTCTGGAGGCAGAGGTTCAATACTATGGCTCTGTGCCATGAGGCAAAATACAAATTTGATTGATATGATTATTTGAATTGATATTTCACTAGATATTTTCGTATTGTTGGCTTATAGATATTGATGGTTTCTTTAGTCACCCACTAATATTTGAAACTCTCTTTCCTATTTCAGTACGACAAAAATGCAAGGAACTGATTGACTTCATCCAAGATGATGACAAACTCAGAGATGAGAGGAAAAAAGCCAAGAAGACTAAAGACAAGTATATTGGAATGGCAAGTGATAACCATGGACATAAATATAGTAAGTCACTCACATTTGGTATTTTTCTACTAATCAATTTTACTGTTTTTACATTTCTTTGTGAGTGTATGTTATTGAGAATGTTGGGCCTTACTCTGCCGATGTGTTGGCAGGATTTTGGGCAATGGGTGTTACTTAACAGTACCAATCTCCATGTGACTGGTTGTAGAGGGTAGTAGGTATTACTCTCTAATCTGATCTCTTATATAATTTGAAATTTTCAAATTAGAAGAAGTAATTTCAAATAAATAAATGGGTTGGTTTGAATTTCATGTTTTAATTTCAACTTTTTGTAGTATTCTGATTGCACTCGTGAAGTTTTAAATGTAGAAACTAAACTTGTAAACTGGTCAAAGTTCAACAACCTTGCCATGAAAAAAGGATCGTATCAGGACTGATTTTCTGATCACCACTTAAGAAGCTAGCATTTTTGACATTCATACTTGCAGTATTTACTTGAGTACTAAGGTAGGCATGGTAGTGTCTATTTGAAGTTTTAGTGAGGAAAAAAAAAAATCTTTTTTTTCTTCACTTTATCAAATAAAATATTGTGTACTTTTTTTAAAAATTTAAATTTGACAGCTATTTAGCTTGATTTTTTTTGTTGTGAAAAACAAACAAACAATTCAATTTGGTTTTAGTTAAAAGCTTTCATTTTGTTTATTGTAAACCGTTTTACACTGCTATACATGCTTTATTACATGATTAAATACTGTATGAAAGTGAAAAATGTTGGCTTCTTTTATTACTCCTCTCTCCTCCCAGAATGCATTGCTGAATACCAGAAAATTGCTTCGATTTAATCTATTCATAAAATTGGTCCTGGAAAAACTATTAGCCACCCTCTGCTGGTGATGGATTTCATTTTCTCTGTATCAACATTGATTTGACTATTTTTTTTTTTTTTTCCATGGATGTTTTAAACTGCTGTCTTTTTCTCTTTTCAGGTGATCGCTACGATGAGGATGCTCGTCCTAATCAGGGGTCAGCTACATCATCCTCTTCCCAAAGTGGCAGGTTAGATGATATTGATGAATGGGATAGAGGCAAGAAGTCAGTTGCAAGTGAAGCAATAGATAAAGTAAAGGATCTTTGGTACCGAGCACATGGCAAGAAAAATATAGATGATGTAATAGACTATAGGTAAGATGATATTCTCCTTGTGCAATAAGTAATTATGCAAATAGTACTACAATGCCAGGCTCTTCAGGATTTTTCCTACTTTAATGGGGATTGGGCGAAGCTTTAAGGAATTTTCATTGGGCAAAGTAATCTTTTTCTAAATATGCTTAAACTAATCAAAATTAATGGGCCTTTTAGATTAATCCCATAGTTCGGCTGCTTTTTTCTGCTTTTCATTTTATAATCTTAACAGCTAAATTTCCACTTGTGGTGATAGGAACATAAGTACTGATTTGTATATTGGTAATCCGATTCGTCCGTTGATTTCTTCGTTGTGCTAGGTTTGATTTTATTGAAGCTTACTCATAAAATTATATTCCAAATTGCTTATATACTGTAATCATTTGATTCTTGGAGCAATTGATTTGGAAACACCTATTTTGTACTTGTATCTGAAGTAATCAATCTCCTGCTTGTAAAATCTAAAATCTTTACATTGCACAAATACCCACTGATGCAGTTTGTAAATCTTGGCAAACACGATTGTTTTCTTTAAGAAACTATTATCTTCGTTTCTAATTTGGCTCAATACCATGGAGTTTACTGGAATATAACATAATAGGTCCTTTCATATGATCTGGCATATTAGGGAATACTCATCTTCATTTTTGAACAATATGGGATTTGTTCATAGGAGATTATTCATGGTTTCTATAGCCATTGTAAGTTTTTTACAGGGCTAAAGTGATAGACTGATGCCAAACCTTCCCCATATCTCAACTGGACTTGGGGCCAGCTTTTTTGTCGGAGTGATCTTTTAGATAAACTGCCTTTCAAGGCTTCAGGGCTCCCACTGCCCTGTTAAGTGAATATAAGCTCGAACTGTATTTGCTGACTCCATTTTCTGTACCAGTAAATGCTGTGTCACTATTTTATGTTCTTTTTAGCTTAAGATCTAGTAGCAAATTCTAAATAAAGCTGAATTCTTTGAGAAAAAATCGCAAAAATACTTCTAGCTCCAAAAAAGTTGATATAAATAAAGCAGTAAATGTATAAGCCAACTCTGATATTGTTCAGTATACATCTTATTCTTTAACTCCCAGCAGTGCTATAAATCTGCATTGACTGTTGAAACCTAACAATAATTCTATTAACAATTTTTGATCAGAGTGAAATGTATTAGGATATGATTATGTACTCTGGGCTGGCACAACAATTTTGTGTGCCCTAGGCAAGACTAAGAATTTGCGCTGGAGTTTTATAAATTTGCACCCCGAGTTGCTTGATCTTTCAAATTTTTCTCCCGAAAGGTCAGTGCTGCGCTCTAGGGGAGCCGTCTGATTTGGCTGAATAGTGAAGCTGGCCATGGATGTGTGAGGAGAATCTTTTATCTTTATCACAGTTTCCTTTGAAGCCGATTCCTTTTTTTTTACAAAGGACACTAATTGTTTGGGCATTTTATTTATTTATTTATTTATTTTTTTTGTGATAGGAACATGTTCTTAATTACCATCTAATATTATCAAAGGCCTACCTTATCAAGTATTAGACTCTTTATTAATTTTGGTACTCTGTTGAAATTTTAGAAATCAAATATTTATGGGGATGCGGGCAAGCCTACTACTCTACATGTAAGACGTTATGAAAACCAGTCTTGTTGACTTTATATAGAAAGATCGATACAAAATGATATTCGGTGCTATACGACCAATGTAGATGTCAATGTACCAAAGCATTAATAGATGCTTAGTTCATCTGCCAAATTTTGAAATAATTCCTTTTTAAGATTCCAGGGATCTTTTTTTGTTAGTCCCCACAACAATAAATAATTATATTTTTATTTACTAAATGAATGCAAATGAAGAAAGAAAAAAAAAATTTTTTAATGGTAAAAGCCCTCAACCCAAACTAATCATTAACTGACTGGCTAACCCTAACCTATCATCTAGATAAGATAACACCCAAGTTGCAGAAATATCTTCAATCTTTTTATTCATATTCATTTAGCAAACAAAAATATGGCAAGCTGTAATAGTGTAGTAGGGACTAACGAAAAAAAAATGAAATATAGTAACTAGTTTCAAATTTTAATTCTTGTATTTTCTGCCAGGAAATTTTCAAGTGTGCGGTCATATTTGCTAATGTCAAATGGAGAATTACAGCTTCTAACAGGTCATTAACAAACTAACACTGGCAATTAAGCAAACATTGGGTTAATGACTTTTTCTTTGGTGATAAATTACTTGAAAATAGAGCCATTTTTAGATGTCTATTTTTTCCTCTTTCAAGATAGACATTTAGTGAGGGTTATTGTCTGAATTTGGTTAGACGGGGTATTTTGATCATGATATGTTGTCTTCTTAGCTTCTCTTCCTAGTTGCTCATTTTTTCATAAGGTCTCTGCTGTTTACCTACCAGCTTTTTCTACGTTGTGAATAAATGAGCAACATAGACTGAGAAAATACTCTGAATTAGTAAGCAATATGTTGGATAGACTTTTCCCCCATTATTTTGTCAATCATCCATAGTGTCCACTGGGCGATGATCTTCTGCGTCTCTTTCTACTTCATCAATACTTCATGTACTTGTTGTTCACTCCTTCCCTTCCCCCCCACATAATAAGCTTTTGGACACTTGGACTAGTTCTCACCTGAGGTCTTGTACATTCCTTTGAAACAAATAGAATTCCATTTTTGTCCTCTCCAGACATTTTATTTTCTGTAAAAATGCTTGATTTATTTTCTAATATTTGGACAGGAATGAAATCCATAATTGATCTAAAGGAATGTTGTCCTCAGATATTTTAGGAGGCCTAGTCCAAAATGTGAGCCAAAGCGTATTGTTGGGGGGGATTTTGGGAAGTTCTGCCCTCTCAGGAATCGGTTATCACTAACAACAAACGGTGGTATTTTTTTTTTTTCTTTTTTTCACTCATTATTTTCATTCTCCATGTACATTTCATGCCATTTTTAGACATATACACAATTTTCTTTGCTACGACTCTAATCAATGTATAACTTGACTGTTCAGACAAAACAGTAGATTTAGTGTTATTAATGGGATTCAAAAGAAATTTGTAAAGTTCTGCTTCTCTTTACTTATATATATATATATATATATATATATACATACAATTGAGAATATATTAATGTGTGTGTGTGATTGGCTTCAGGAAATAATTTTGGTATTTCTTCATTATACCATATATTCTATAAGGTTCGTTATCTGTACTTACGCTTGCACAAGCTCACCAGTATCTCAGTAAATTAAATTCACTCTTAAGGACACAGTGAGTGAGTTCAAAATTTCTTTTGCTGCTTCACCATGAATATATAGGATTTGCCCAGGATGGAATGTGAGGCTTTTCCCTTTTTACAGTAAAAGAATGTTACTGAAGAGAAATTTATGCAAAGGAGGACATAGTATGAATCATACTTGAGAATAGTTAATATGAAAGAAACTTTCATATTTTTCTTCCTGATTGTAAGTTGCTTTGAATATGAGTGGCATACAGATAACAAAGATGTACCATAATTTCTTCTGAATAGAGATAAAGGCCTTGGATTGCTCAAGCTTCAAATCTTTAATGAGATCCAAAATTACATTGTGACATATTTGACAACAGCAGATGACAGATGAATAACAAGATCTATCTTGGGAATGTACCTGGTTATACAGGTGGTAAAGAATTTAGTCAAGTTTCATTTCCTCTTTGTTGATCCATTACTGGTCCCTGTCTCAAATCCTACCCAACCCATACTGAATGTGAGGTGTATTTTTGAGTCCAGTCTGTTTCAGCAAGTCTTGACACTGACTATATATTGATTAGAACAAAGTTGTAGCCCCAAATTGTATATATGTGAATATATTATAATGCTATTTCATTAATAGAGAATTCCTTTTTCCAGTGAGTACCATGGTGTAGAGTTTGACTGTTGATAGTTTTTTTGTTTTTTTTCCGTCACCCATAGAACAAATATTCAGAAATGAAAAAAATTTGCTGCTCAAAATAAATGTTAGAATCTCACTTGAATAGTTTATTATGGAATTTATTCAAAGAGCTTATTTATTTAAACTGTACATCTATTGCTTATTGACAATACCTCTATCATTATATTCTCCAACCATTTTGAGGTTATACTACATTATGGTATATCTTTTAAAAAAAACCCTTATGAATTCCTGATGCGGGAAAAATGTATAAGATTTTATTGAAAAATCTCATTTGAATAAAAAACAAAACAAAAAAACTTGCTCCAGAAATAAAACCCAGCTTTCTGATTTAGCTTCTACTCTATTAGTAATAAATTTGGTTAAAAATGATGCAATAGCTATTAACCCATTCAAACTACCATTTTTATTGTTCAATTCTCATTGCCATTCATTAAGAGCATGGCCTTAGCTTTCAAGTGAGGCTTTTAAGAGCTCAAACTCAGTGATAAAAAAAAAGAATTGCAACAGGAAGTGTGTAATCTTTGGAGGCATGTTCTTTTAAAATAAAGGCTTAAAATAGATTCACACTCTTTTGTTCAGAATTCTAGGGTTGGTATTTTTCCTGTTCATATATAACAGGTTCTATTCAGTTTTAGTTCTAGATAATTCCATAATGACTTATCTTTTTTTTTTTCTTTTAATTAAAATTTTTTTTATCTTAGAAATATAACTATAAGAATGCTGATTTTGCATGTTTAAATCAAAATTTGTGATTGATTTATCCTTGGAAAATTCTTTTTTTTTTTTTCCTCCCGATCCACTAATTTCTAGAAATTAAGTTTTTGTTTTCAGGATTTTTTGAATGTCATTCCAGGTGTTTTTCCGACTATTGCACTTTCTTTTTGTTGCTTTTGTTGTTAACTCATCATTTCAGTTTATTCTACAGCCTTCTTCAGCTGAGAATGAGCTGAGCTGGTTGGTTTATTGGCTGCTTTAAGACTCACACTGTGATCTCTAACCAACACAGTTGTATATAAATGGATTGCCTGTTTAGTAAAGTCTGTGGCAAGGTTTACACAAAGGTAGAAAAAAATGTAATATTTGTTCATAGTGTTTTTACTTCCACTTCTTAAATCTTTGGAATCTGTAGTCAGCGGATACACAAGAAAGAATGTGACACCCAGTGTCAAGCTGCTACAGTTTGAGAGTATCACCCACCTCTCCTTAGTGCTTGTCTTTGTTTTTTTTTTAAAAAGATATCACCTGAATTACTTGGTTGTAGCTGAAATTAAGTTCTTGTGGTAGAAATGGTACATCGGAGACTTAATCTTATTCTAACAGAAAAATTGTATTTGGCATTTTCACTGTGACTTCATAACTTCTCCTTCCCTGTATACCTAGATTGATGCTGGGAAATGCTGGTTTGAGGCAGGCAATACCTCTGTCCTGGAAGTTGGCTACCAAGTTAGCCTAATCACAAGCGGTTATTACCACTAGCTTGTAAAATCCAACATAAGTGATTTTTCTACCTTGCAACACGCCTTCTCCTTTGTTTGCCACCAGTTGTTGGAAAGAGATCTTTCTCTTTTATGAATTGTACACCTGAAGAAAGCTGAATAGATTGACAGATATTGTGGTAACTACAAAAGCAACACAATGAATTAGTCTGAATAATCTTTGGAATGATAATGGCTTTTCTTTCTGATTGTGTTTTGTTTCTATACCAAATCTCTGTTGCAAGGATATGATGGTTTTGATTATCAGATGCATTCTTTCATTATACAATACATCTAAGAAAGAGTTGTAAGATGCAGAAAACTTCTGTGGGTTACTTTGATATGAACAAGGTATATGGATACCAGTCAGCCTAAGTATGTTTGTAAGAGAAATTTCTCAACTTGAATTTATTAAAAAAATTTAGTCGATTCACTCTCTTAGCTTGGATTAAAATGAAGGTCAAGACTGAAGAAAACCTTATTGCATTGCAAAATCTGAAACCCTTATGGAATAGGATCTTGTCTTAACATAATGGAGCTGATTTCTAAAATTTTCAAGTGAGATTTCTTATAAACTAAAATTAGGCAAAGCTTTTTTTTTTTTCCTTCTACTGAATTCTTATGAAGCTGATTTTCCTCATACAGAGCAAGATGCTTATTGTGATCAGGGTATTTTGGATAACAATAACTGGCTGATAACATCTAGGGAAGGATATGCAGAGGAATCTGCTTACTGTGATCATTTCAATAAATTGTTTGAAACAGACTAATTAAAAAAAAAAAATAACCGTTTGAAAATATCTGATTATATTAAGCAGCTTACTGTGTGTGTGTGTATATATATATATATATATATATATATATATGCACTGAATCTTAATTGATTTTTTTTTTCTTTAACCTAAGCAAAATTATCTTTTGAAGTTCATTCTATTGGTATGTGGCAAATTGAGGAAAAAAAAACTTTCAGGCAATCCAGTAATATGAAGCAGCTGTTTTAGATTGTGTGTGTATGACATATTTATGAAGAGACAAGCGACTATTTGATTGAAGAGCTGCTATTTTCTAACATTGCAGAAGATTTGTTCTAGATTTTCATCACAATTCAATGGGTCAGCAGAGAAATGAATTTTTTTCAGAAATTCCTTCCTCAAATCAGCCCAGGATGATTTTTTTTATACAGTAGTTGGGAAGGCATATTAACCTCACACCATTCGACTAAATGGAAATACTTTCCATTTATTTTTACATATGTGGAATATTGGCTATTTTACTTTTTAGGGTGAAATTCAGTGAATAGAAAGAAAAAAAAAAAACAAAGGTAGTGCAAATTGCTGTATTATAATTTTGGCCTGCCTACTGCTGTGTGCGCAGATGAATCAGCATTAAAAGTCTGCTATAACAAATCATGCCCTGGTCTGGTCTGTTCCAGGAACTGGAGCCTGAATGACTATAGTAGCCTCCAACCTCCTGCTGAAGATGGAATAAAGTTTGTGGGAAATATTGCATCGAATTTTGACAGACTTGATTTTACCCTTACCTTAATTATGCTCTTTGTTCCTGCGTTTCCTTTTTCTTTCTTTTTTTTTTTTTCCCCCTTATCCTAGTTTTAATATTTTTGTAGGCTCTTGTTCCTTTGTTACATTTTTTTTTTTTTTTTAACTTGCTGTTAGATCTCCTTTGCATGGGCTGGCACAAATGAATGCTGGTGGCCTTTATTGAAAGTTTGTACCAAAAGTTGGTTGTAGCTGGAATTTAGTTCTTGTGGTAGAAATGGTACCTCAAAAACTTTATCTATCTGGTTGGTAGTAAGTGGTTTATGCCACACCTGTTCTCAGAAGTAATGAGCGTTTTTTTTTTTTTTTTTTTTTTTTTTTCTGTTTGTCTTCTTTTTTTTTTCCTCCTCTTCTGCTCCCGTTCCATTACATTTGAAGTTATTATTCATCCTTCAGGTTATGAGTTTGAATAGGTAAACTCATTTGTGTGAAACTGTCTTGACCTTGAAAAAATACGGTAGAAACTCTAGCAAGAGCGTACTTGTCTAAGTCCATTTTAAGGTGTACTTGTAAAATACTGGAAAGCACTTAGAGAACGCATACCTCTGCCAACGCTGTACACTATCTTGAAACTGGTTCACTGTTTGTTTTTAACTTCTTTTCATTCAAAATAATGAAAAATATCTCTCAGTGAAAAGCAAATTCCTAGATTTGGTCCCAAATAACTTCTCCCTTAGCCCATGGTCTACACATTTACAAAACTTCATTGAAAGTGATTGAGAATTTTTTTTCTTTTTGAAATACATGTGGCCAGACACAGATGGAGGGTGATACAAATACCTCTCCAACTTGGTTGGCAGAGGTAATAATACTTAGAATATACTCTTAAAAACATTTTCTAAAATCCCTCTTATTTGCCTGAAGATGATTGGAGAATGTAGATTTTCAAGTGCAAACTCTTAACAATGGATGAGTGTAACAGTTCAAATAAATAAGCTTTGAACAAAGTCAAGTATTTATTGCTTTCACATAGCAATTTATAATGACTTTGGTTTCTTCCTCCCTTTTTTTTTTTTTTAAACTTGAGTTATAAAAAATTTTAAACTGCTTTTTTTATTTGCTAAAGATTTATAGCTTTTCTCCTTTTTTAATTTTTTTATTTTAAACTAACCTTATTTTGATTTGCAGTCTGAACCTCTTATTGATTCATAGACTGTGTATATCCTTACAATGTACTGTGATTTTTTTTTTCTATTAGGAATTATTTGTTAGAATTTGATTAGTGTTTCTTACATGCTTTACTTTAAATTAATCCATGTTTTCCTTATCTCACCCCAAATTTATTTGGTTTTTCTGTTGTGTTTTTTTTTTGTCCCCCCCCCTTACTGTTATTGAATTAGTTTGTTGATGTGGACCATTAACACCAGATGTTACCCATGATTATTTTTTAATTGTTCCATGCTGCCATTTGGCTTATGTTTGCTACCCCCCCTTGTTTGGCTCAATTCCTTTTAGCAATAATGTGCCTTGAAACCAATTTGGCCAAACAGTCCCCATTTGCCCTATACTAACAAAGGCTATATATATATATATATATATATATATATATATATATATATATATATATATATATACGCATATGCATTTGACATATTGGCTGTGAATGAATCGCAAGTATTTAATACAGGCAGGAAATATAAGATTCAATCAAATATTCATATAGCTGGGAATTTTTATTTTTCAGACTCTTTAAGATTCAGTATTCTATGATAAATGTTTATGATTACTATTCAAAATTGAACAGAGCTGTGAGACTAGGGCCCATAATCCTTTTCTTCTCTCCTCTGCGTAAATGGTAATTTTTTTTTTTGTTTAGATATTTTCATTTTGATGAAATAATTTTCTACTTTGTTGAATGTGCTCAGAAATTGTTGAATGAGGGTTTATGGAGGAGGATGTTACCCAGATTCCCCACCCTAAACGAAATGAGACTTTAAAGAACTAACTGCGGACCGCTCTAAGAAAGACTCAGAGAGAGAGCGATCAACAGATATTCTATTGCAACTGACTCGGTCTGTATGCTGCTGCTGTTGTGTATGTGTGTGTGTGTAGTCTGAAAAGACATTCTCTACCTACTGTCTCTCTATATCTATCCATCTACCTAGCTGTTTACCTACCTATTTACCTATCTCTCTCTCTGGCTGTGTATGTATGTAAGGATGCTTGTATGCATGTTCTGTAGTCTACTGCATGCCCCATCCCTAATTTAATTTCCTTTGTTTTTATTTCATCCTGGAATAATTAATCTTTGAGCGGCAAATATTTGGAAGCTGTAAAACATTTGTAGTCAAGTCCTGGTTTAATTTATTTTTTCTTGTATCAGTTTTTTTTTTTTTTTTTTTTTTCCTGAGATTTGTTTTTACATGACAGAATTCACCTAATTCTATTTTACTTAATTGGTATTCAAACTGGTTACTAGTATTTTAACATGCATGTACTCTTTTCCTATGTTTGTAAACTTTTTTTTTTTCCTTCAATTATCTCTCTACAAATCTCTGTACAAATATTTGGATGAAATGTTTAATGTATAATATTGAGTGTATCGAATTTTTTTTTTTTTTTTTTAGAAATTTGATTGTGTCATGTAAAACAATTCTTATGTACATGTTTTTATTTAAATGACTTGATTACCACAAATTGAAGAAAAGGAAAACATTCTGGATGCCATCATCAAAAATGCTTTTGACTGGTTTACTGGGGAAATGCTGTCTGAATTTTTAAAATGGAGAATTATCAACATACATAGATTCATTTGGACTATCGTTCTCATCTTGCTTATTTATATGTTCACCAAATACCCTTTGCTTTCTCCAGGTGTTGGTCGTATTTAGAAATGCTCACAGAATCTCTGGTACAAACAGCAGAATAAGAACAGTCTAACCCCACAGATCAAGTGGGCGGCTAGATGTGAAATTCCAACATTGGTCCTGAATGTGACGGGCACCTGAAGAGGGTTATAGGGTACAATGGCCTGAAACCTTGAACATATAAATAACAACAATGAAAACAATAGTCTGAATATTTCTATATAATGAAATAATGCTTATTTTTATTTTGTTGGATTATCTTTTTTTTTTTTTTTTTTTTACAAATTACTTTCAATTCAGTTGTAATTCCAAAGTAGTTTATTAGGAATTTAAAATGATTTTTCTTTGAAAATTTTTTATTTTGAACCATTTATTCATGTTTTTCTTAACATTTTTTTGGTGATGGTATCAATGATTGCAGATTCTTTTCTTTAGAAGTCGATGTACATTTTTACAGCTGTTAATTTATCATGCAGCTCAAAGAAATCTTGTCTCTCTGAAGATGTTGCCTGATGTCTGAGTACTATCTCTTATCCTTCAACTTTATCTCAGACTTGCTTTGCATACAATTAAATAACAAACCGATTACTTCCTTACCCTTAAATCTCGATGTACATCAGGTGAATGGAAACTTCAACTTTTTCACCATTCCTATATGATTTGTTCTACAATGTATGTATCACATTTTTCACATTCTTTGAATTTCTTCACATATTTCTTTCTTTGACAGCAACAGTTTTTTTTTTTTTTTTCAAGAATTAGTTTTCTCGAATAGTTGTCTAAATCTTCTGATTTGAAATAATGCTAAAAAATACCCCATAAAAACAAGATGCTTTAGATGTATATAAAGGCAAAAAGAAAAGAAAAAAAGTTGTCTGTAGATAGCAATAGAATGAAAGTGATCAGTAACAAAACTCTGTGTGTATAATATATCTATATAAGATTACACACATACACATTGTGGCTTTAAATCATGACTCAGAAATTCATGTCGGAAAATTAAAATGTTATCAAGGGGAATGAATACTGATCAATTACACCTATTAAGTTTTAACAAAATTTATTTCATCCAAAGAGCTCTGCTGTCAACTTGAGAGTTTAAAAAATATCTATTATATGTGGAGATTTCAATTTTGTGTATAACCTTTTTTTTTTTTTTTTTTTTTTTAACAAAAATAATTATGAACTTAATTTTAAAATTTTTCTGTAAAGTTTTTTATATATAAAATGTTACTTTTTCTATCAACTTTTTTAAATAATCAACTATTGGTGAAAAAGTTGAGGTGCCGCCAACCTGATTTGTCCTTTCCCTTACCCATGATGCACTGTGCTCCCAATGTTTCTCGAAACTACACTAGAATCTTATTCTTAGTTGTCTTTTTTTTGTCTTGCTAAATTTTGCTTCTCCCTCTATTGCAGTCAAATGTTGTACTGTTTCTCCCCACTTTGTCATGTAACTTTCTTTGTGCTATTTTTTCTCTACTAGTTTCTTCAGTTTGTTTGTCTCCGTAATAATAATCCTTCTCTTCCTCCTTCCATAGAGAGCTTGCTGTCTCTACAATGTTGCTTTTTTTTTTTCTTTGTTACTGACAATTGTTTTTGTGCTTATTAATATTTTTTTATTTTCTAAATATTTTAATGTACACCATTTTAAAATTGATTTTTGACTTTAAAAAGAATTTTTAACTCTTTCATCACTGGATACACTTTTTTTTCTTTCCTCTAATTTTACTGGTTCATGCTAATTATTCTAACAATAAGATTAATCAGTTGTTCTAATTGAGCCATAAAATATTTCAAATTCATAAAAATATAAAGAATGATTTCCTTAGGTTTTGTGACTGAGCTATTGACATTTTCAAAAAATGAGAAATCTCTAACCTTACTTTATTAGATATGATTTTTCTAGTTAGCTCTTGGAAGAAATGCAGTTCTAAAAACATTACATAAATATGGGCATTCTAAGAAATGTGTCAGAATTTCAAATGGATATTTTCTGATAGCTGAAGCATCAATTTGAATTCTTTTTTGCTTTAAAATAATGATTAAGACTAGTTTTAGAATTTTGCTTTTATGGCTCACTTTGAACTTGAGAAACTGAGTAAGACTTATTTTGACATCTGCTTCAGTAAATCTTTAATTATATGGAAGAGTTTTAACATTTTTTCTGGTCATATCAAAATATGCTGATTACAATTCTAATTCTCCATTGTTCATTTATCTTTTTTAATTACACTTGGCTTTGTTTGCTGGTTTTCTTTTCTTTATATTGCAAAAATAATGGCTATTCAATTAGTCTTCAAATTTTTTGATTAAAAATGTCTTAGTTTTCAGAATATTTAATAAAGAAATTAAACGTTCAGTTTAAGCTCTATTTTGAAACTAGGTAATCAATGAGACTTGGTCAAAATTTTATGCTCTCTGTGCATAATTTCTGTATCTATTAAGTTGTTAAATATGAAATATCAATTTTTGAATAGTAAGACGAAGGTTGGTAGGAGTAAAAAAAAAAAAAAACTGTAAATATTCCATCAAAATATGACCCATTCGAAACAACCTTTTTCCAATGATCTTACATTAATGTCATTTCGATGAAATTCTCCAAGTTTAGTGGTCACTAATTCAGTTGAAGAACTAATTATGGCTTCCCTATTATGGAACCTTTTATGGATATGAAGTTCAAAATGCTTGAAAAGATGAATGTCAGGTAAATATGCAAGAGTTCATATCCCAATTCTTTAGGCTCAGACATAATCAGTTGAGAGGTGTGGGGGTCCAGCAGTGTCAATGTCTGTCCATATGGGGCTCATTTTCCCAGCTTTTTACCTTATATTTCTTTGAGATTATATGGTCACTGTTGAAATCCCAAAGTCTGAAGAAAGTGCTCAAACCATTTGTGGGTCATCTGCCTCTGCAGTCGATAATTCTTCATCAAGAACAGGTTTGGGCTTCCTTCAAGGTTTATTTGTAACCATGCTTTCACACCTAAACCTATTGAACCAACACTGGACAGTTTACTATTTAGAAGTGTTCACTCTGAATGTTTTGTTGATGTTATCAGCAGTTGGAGCAGCATTATGTCCAATTAGTACTTAAAAATTACTCTAACTTCCTGGGCAGACAGCATTGCTATTAAGAGCTCAAAAACCTCCAATAATAAAGAATTATATCTCTATTTACATTGAATTTGTAAAAAGAAATACTATTACATAAATGATCATTTTAAAAAAAAAGACATTTCTGGTGTATCAACCTAATTAATATTTGAAGTAAGATACTCAGCAGACTGCTGTCTTCGTAGGGTTGCTGCTTTGACTTTCATTTTCTATGAGTTTTTATGTTTCCGTCATTAATTTGAACTCTTGTTAAAGCTCTGTTTTTTGTTTGTTTTTTCAATTAGACATTCAAGTATTAAAATTGTCTTTTGTAGTGATTCATTTTATCCAACACTCTGATTTATAAGATTCATTAAAAATGTTGCATAATTTGAACTAAATTTCAAAAGCTCACATTTTATTGACAGAAATGACCGTGATGTCTACTTTGATCTTCTGATCACACTGTGCGGCATATAATTAATGGAGTTTAGCATAGTTCATGCCCAAGGCTACAAGTGAGGATTGAACTCACTACTAGATATCAATGATCTGTAAGACCAGCTTGCTAACCATTATCCTATGGTGAGGCACCCAGATTTGTAACATATCAGCTGAATGTTTTAGATGGCAGTTCATCTTATACTGATTGAAAAATTATTCTTGTATTCAGTTTCTATTGAATGAACATTGAGTCACCAGTAATGAAATAGGACTGTATGAGTTCATCTTTGTGAACTGAACATCTATAACACTTATTCAAAGTAATACACTATTATTAGTGATTTTTTTTTCTTTCTTTACTAGCCTATATTCTATATAACTATATAATTTCAAATTGTCTCATAGTATGTTTCTCAAACTAAGTTTGATTTCTCAATTGGTGCCCACTATTTTTGCCAAGAGCAAACTTCCAAGTTGATTTTTAATTATTCAAGTTATAAAGAAAGTCCTTATTAATGAGAACACCATCCCTTTGTAGTGTTTTAGCAAGTGAGAAAGTGTCTTTGATTTACTAAAGTTATTTTATTTGTTTATTTTTGAAACTTGTAACAGGGATCAAAGGAATTCTCAGTGGAACAAGAGAGACCCAGATTGGTATGTAGATAGATGTTGGTGCCTTAATCAGATGTTCTACATTGTTGTTTTGTTTTGTCAGTTAATTCCCCATCCTTACTCATCATTTTTTGTAGTAACTTGAAGGATAGATACACAGGCATGTTTAAGCAACTCTGTCAGATTCCTCTGAAGTATGGCCACGGGGGAGTTTTTTTTTTTCTTTACTAAGAAAATCTTTCAATGATATTTCGACAAGATCATGTAGCACAAGCATTAACCATACTAGTGTTTTAGTGCACACTTCTAGCTTAAGTATAAATCTGGCTTAATTTGGATTCAATTTATCTTAGGCTATAATCAACAAATGAATTTGATTATGAAAGCCCTAATTTGACTTTTTTCAATTTTATTTTTTGCTAAACCAGTGGTGAAAGAGTTTTGAACTGTGAAGAAATGTTGGGAGATAAAGATCTAAATTTCTTTTCTCTTCTAATTCAGATCAAATTTTAAAAATTGTCAGCTTCAAATTTCCAAACATTGTCATCAATGAAACTATAATTTTGGTTACAGTATTACAGCTTAAATCTTTGTAGAAAATTTTCTTACTTCAATTTAGGACAGTTATATCCTGCTTTGTCTTGAAGAGTTGCTTGGCAACTATTTTTTTATATTAAATTCCTGCTTTCATGTTTACTCACTTGAAAGCCGCTTTTGGCTCCTTTAAGTTCAATGTCAAGTCACTTCCTACTTATAGAATTATTTTTTGATTATTCCTCTTATTTTCTTAGAACTGTGATTAGCAGTTAACAGACCTAGAGTTATCTCCATTGGGCATTTTTTTGTGGGTCAGTTATTTTATTTAAATTACTCTGAAATCAGTGGCTTGGTTTGAGTAGAAATTGCTTTATTATCCAAGTTGAAGTATTTCAACATATACCCATATGACCTGATGAAATGTTGTTTATTAACTTTGTGTTATATCACTGAGGATTCATTGTGTTGCCGGTTGTGTCTGCTCCATTTTACATTAACTGGCCAAGTCTTATTGTGACATTGTCTCTGATCACACAAGGTTATTGATTACTTCTTCTGGGTACCTGAGCTGTAACTCAATCACTGTCTCTCGGAGGACATATTGCTTCTTCACTGTCATTCACGGTTGAGTTGCTTCTCAAGTCAGTTTTATGTACTAGAGCAATACCCATTCGAAAAGTATATCTTTTTGTGCAATGCAGCCAGCCATAATTGACATGTAAAAATGATTTCCCTTCTGTCGCATGAAACTATGGCTTTGAAGTATTTTGGTTACTTCTTTCCAGTGATGCTATCATTTATTGAGAACTACATATATAAGAAACTTCAAACTGAACGCTGCACTACCTTGTGTGCTGACTAATATATCTGGCATATGTCACCTTTGTCTAGTGGTTGAGTAATTGCAATACGTGCATGCACACAGACTTCAACTGCAGTTGGATGATCTCCCAGGTTTTTGTCCTAAGAAGTGCGTATGAATTCAAGATTAATGCTTGTCTAGGTGCCAAACAAAGGTAATACGAGGTGACATCACACATTTGGGCAATAAAAAAAAAGTCTTCCATGATCTCAAAGATCATATTTTTAGGCAATGATTGTTCTTCTGAGGCTTTTGTCGGAAATCTAGGTTCGTCTCAGAATGTAAGTATCTCGATAAAACAAAATTTAAAGATATCATGTAGACTTCAAATATAATCAGGACATTGACTTGTGATATATATATATGTGTTAATTTTGTGGAGGATTTATCTTTTTATTGCTTTTGTTGACAAATATATATTGCTCATCAGAAGTTGCCAAGAAATGTTTGCTGCCATAGATTAAATTCTGTTGACAAAAATATAAGATCTAACTACTAGAAATGATTTTAAAAAGTTATAGATATTTTTCTCTTGAGTAATTTTTTTATATCAAATCAAAGTAGATGAAGTTCTAACAAAGCAGGATATCACTGTATTTGAAAAGTTCAATCTTTTTTTTTTTTTGTCCTTCAGAAACATAATTTTTGCATCGAAGAATTTCAAAATTTCATGTAAAGAGTTTGAATATTTACTGTGTATATTTATCCTTTGTGTTAGATCAGGGGTCGCCAAACCTTTTAGACTATTGACCCCCTTATGGAATCCTTGATCTCTCACCAACCCTAGGTAGGGCTACCAAAAGAAATACATCAAATGTACCAAATCTTCCAGAAATGTACCAAATCCATAATATATAATTGTATATCAAAATTGGGAGAATAATAAAAAAGCATTAGTAAAATACAAAGTAAACAAGAATATATACCTAAAGATCTAAAACGTACCAAATTTTTTAAATGCCACTCCTGGCGTTCATCCTTTTGACCATCTGGCATTTATCGACTGATTGGAATGGTTCCCATTGGCCTCCAGAGGGTCAATAGTGACCACTTTGGCGACTCCTGTGATAGATCTGTTTTAGTTGTGCTCTTATAGCCTGGTAAAGCTTCCACAATCTGAAAGGCAAGAATTTAACCATACTCACAATACGATTATATGAACCCTTATGAGGGTGGTTCAATAAGTCTGTAGCCTGAAGGGTAGTTATTAACTGAATTTTGATCTGAAATTTTCACTGTATAATGTTCTGTCTGATTAATATTCACCACTGAATTAAGTGCATTGATGGGAAAGGAGACTGTTGAAAATTATTTTGTGTAAAATAAATGCTTTTTTCATTATTAGGCTGCAGAATTATTGCTGTACCTATGTGAAGCTCATTTCCTATTTTTCTATGTTAACAAGATAAGGCCCTAAAAAGATTGACTCTCCCACCTTGAAAATTTCAATTTTGTTTGTATTTGTTTGCCTTCCTAGAGCTGCATGAAAACATGGGAGATGGTCTTGAAGATACTTGATCAGAGGTGCTGTTGGATCTTCATGGCTATTGACAAAAATTGTATTTTAACTCTGATAACATCTGTTGATTGTTCCTTGATTATAATGAATCTTTTCATTAATGGTTCATTTTATTTGAGAATAAGTTTTTTCTTGCCCTTTTGTCAATGTATTTTTATTTTTACTATCAAAATTTTATTCTGCACCAAACTTTATATATATCGTTGCTGGCTTATGAATTTTTATGCTCTGTATAATAGACTTATAATTTCTTTGACTGACTTGACTAGTTATGGCTCAGAACAAAGTGGGGAAGCCCTTAAATTCTTATTGGCCTGATTCTTGAATCCAGGGGCTATTCAAACTTACTTCCGTTGCATTTTTAGGTAAATTTTTTTCTTCATTTTTTTCAATCCAATTCACAGAAATTCCATTTTTCAAATTTCTATTGATAGAGGAGTTCCAGTGTGTTTAAGAGTGGTTTCAAGTGGTTCTTGAATTTAAGAGTTAATTGTTTTTCATTTACTCATTTCCTGTGTGCTGGTTATTATATCAGTCGTTTAATATTGCACTTTTCTTGTCATTATGAGTTGGGTTTACTGGTTCCACCATAATATATTTCAGCTAATTCACATTATTCTTAGATATATGAGAGACTCTTGTTTACTCTCATTGGATCTAAAGTCTCCTTCTCTCTTATCTATCCAATATCAGTGTATCTTAAGAGTTGGGCAATTATATATTGAAGTGGCGTAAACTATTTTGACCATTTAAAACTATTTTTAAAAACATACACATTTCAGTACATTCAACTACAATAGGTATAAGCTTGGCTCAAACTTCCTTGCTTCATTAAAATCTAAAGTAAACAAAAAGGGATTAATTTCTCCATACAATATTATTCCAAAACCATGTGTCCCATTCCAACACGTTTATTAGTTGTTCCTCTCAATGAGATTAGCAAATGGTAGCAAAACAAGTTGACCTGAGTTGGGCTTTAGAAGTGGGGAAATGAATTTAGCGTGTGTCACTGTTCTTTGTGCATGATATCAGTTGTAATTGTCATCCATCATTATTAAATATGAGAGTCAAAACTTGGGAGTTTGATGAAAGAAAACATTTACTCAGCCAAATGGTTAAAGTGAAGTAAAAATAAAAGGCCTACTCTGCATAATGGGTAATCTACCACTGACTGCAAAAGTCAAGTAGACCAAGAAAGAAGTGTCACTCACGGGTAGATCCGATCCCAGGATTTACATGTTACAAGCTGACACCTATAACTTGTGTTGATGAAAATTGAGATCTATTTGTGCTATGATATTATGGTTTGGTCATGTACTGTTTTAGTGACATATTTTATAGTTTTCACCGAAAATAGAAATAAGGTTGTTTCTTTTGAGAAAAGGTTTTCGTATTCGTGTTTTTCATACAGTAAAACAATTGCCTATTTCTAGTAGTAGTAAATGGGAACCTATTTACCTGTAAATTTTTCCTATTTCAAATAGAGGAACCAAAAGAAGGGTAAATAAGGTAAAACTTTTAAAATCGAACGAAAAAAACAGCTATCGTTTCGATAAAAACAAAACAATGTATTTATTGAATGAGCATTGATCCACACCCTCACATCTATTTTTGACCAATGGCAATAAATTTCGACATCTCATCCATCTTTCTACCCTCCCCCTCTTCAGATTTTGTGCAGAAATCTTGACCTTTTAAATCTTAACATCTGAATAATTGCTGCAATAAAGTCCATTTGGTTAAAGTTTGACAATAAGTCAATTACACAACAAATAAAAACCATAAAACTAGTAATTGCGATAGTACATTTGCCACTGAAAAAATAGTTTATACTGTCTATACAAAGATGGCGAGTTTATGCCACTTCAGTATAATAACCAAGAGTTCTTACAAATACCTATTTTTTATTTGCATATTTTTGATTAGTTGGCTTCTAGAAAAATCATTAGGCAACAAATTAAAACTTCTAACAGAAAGGATATATGTACTGTCAGAATGAACTCTTTACAGCAGTTAAACACATTCACCTTTTACCAAAAGAAAGTTTCTTAGCAGGGTTGCCAGATTTGCATAGAAGGGGGAGATAATCTGAGCGTTATCTCAGACTTAGCTAAAACAGGCATGGAACCTCTGCTTCCCAGATCTGGCAAATCTGGCAACCCTGTGTCTGCATAATTTGGTGCATGTATACAAAATAAAAACAAACTTTTATTTAACAATTGGTGCTTGATTTTTGTTCTTGGTCTGTATCTTTTGTTTGTTTTTTTTTTTGTTTGTTTGTTTTTTTTTCAGCTTTTGCCTTTGAAAATTTTCTTTCTAATTTTTTTTTGCCTATCAGATTCTTGCAAAATTCTGATATTGAAAAAAATGTATTTATTTTCTCTAAAACATGCTCCCCCTCTTCACCTGTGCTTTTCCAGCAAGTCACATGCTTTGGTGTTCAGTAATCATATATGCTCATTCATAAGACAGGCATTTAATTAAAATGAGTATTTAAAAAAAAAATTTTTTTTAAATACAAATATTACATTGAATCCAATGTGCTTGTGTAATGACCAGGGGACCATCTTGCAAATTTTAATATGTAGTTATAAATGGGTTGAATGAAGTAGTTCTCCAAGTATCCCTGTAAATCATTTGTCTTATAATGTGGCATATATGGTAATGTTTTGAGGGGTGAGAGTGGTTTGCACAATAAAGCCCTAGGTCCATCCTCACAAATAGCTGCTGCTGCTACAGACTAACATTCCTTGACCAGAAGAATGGCACGATTTAATTGAAGTTAGATTATAACGAGGTTTAAAACCTCATCACTTAATTAATGTTGAGGTTAATCTTCTGATAAAAATAATTACGAATATTACATTGTCAATGCCAACAGTATAATTATCTGTTCCAAAGACCATTAACCTCAACATTAATTGGAGTGGACGTATCACTGCTTCGGAAAATTAATGTAATTAAAATTTGTTTACATATTGACCACTTTTTTAAAACTTATTCTTTTTTTTTTTCTTTTCTTTTTTTTCTCTTTTTCCTCTTATTATAAAAGACCTTGCCTGACATCTTGAATTTTTCTACCCTTATAGAGGATTTGAGGCTGCAATTTTAGTGTCTAATATTCATAATCTGTGCTGTAGTTTTCCTTATTTTAGACCGACAGCTATTCAGAGCACCTTCAACCTCACTTTCTCTCTATTTGCAAATGTAACGCTCTAATTCTCACTTTTGCTTGCAGCTTCCACAGTCTGTCTGGCAGTATTACATAGGCATTTTCATTCATCAATCTCATTTTTATTTATCAGTCAACCTTTTCAGCTAACTGTACATTTTTTTTTTTTTTTTCTCTCAAATCTGAAATTTTAAGCTGAGTGTGGGAGAGAGTATTTTCTTCAGACTTCGCCTCTTGATTATAAAACTCTTCATAAATTTTTTTATCAGATTTAAGTATTGTAATCTTTTTTTTTTTTTTTTTTACTATTTTCCTCCACCATGACTTTTTTTAATCATTTTTTTTTTTAAACTCATCTTGTTCCATCAATCTACAGCAAGTGAGTAAACAGCACAAATCATGTGTTTATTCTTTATTTCCAATCTGCACTTACCATAGAATGATGGCCTGAATTAAGTTGTGAAAAAAAAAATTGAGATGAAGGTGAAATAATAGCATTCATAATAAAGTTGATTTATCATTTTTCTTCACCTTACAGTCTACATATCCCCAGCAGGTAAAAAAAAAAATCCTCTGTTATTTGTATGTAAAGTCCTTTGAGGTGTTTAGTGTTTTTTCTTTCCTTTCACTTTGAGATCTTGTCTTCTCACGGATCAAATTATTGGGTTTTAAGGCTGGTTTTATCATCACTTTTTGATATTTACTCTTTTGTCAGTTATGTATTTTAGGCGCATTTTCAATCTGATATTAAGAGATCAATCGTGCATTCTGTCTGTTTACTGATTTATCTACCTGATTTTAACATTGAACCTTTATGTATTAATGGTACTTTCAAGTACCACATGTTAAGTAATTTGAGACCAGTGTGTCCCTTGCACACAATTTATCTGATAGTACCTATAAGTAAAATTTTCTTTATCATTCAATATTAGTTGTCTTTATATGGCCTTCTAATAAAGGTTACAAAAAAATTGAAAAATCAGGGCTGAAATGGTTTTGAAATTGATTCTTATTGCCTAGATAAACTGGGAAAAAAATCATCCTAGCTAAAAAGATGACTGAGTTTTTTGTTCTTTTTCAACAGATTAAATGCATGTAATTTTTTACTTTCTTTTTTTTCCATTAATCTTTTATTTTCATAAACAAAATATTTCTGGCTTATTTCTTTTCCTCCTAGGCTGAAGCTCTTAAAAATCACATTTCTCTCTAAAGTCTTAGAATTTCCTATAATTCAAAGATGATTATTTCTTGCTTTTCTTTTCATGCTTGTGAAATTCTTTGAAAGCTCTTAGTCAACTTTATTCGCAAAATATTCTTGCCAATTCAAAAGTCTGCATTTTGTATATCCTAAAAAAAAAATTTCATTCAAGTTTAGGAAATTTTCTATTTTTTAGCCATTCTTTTATTAAGGAGGTTTGCAGTAGCTTATCTTCTATTTATAGTTATTTTTATAGCTTACATTAATAGACAAATTCTTACTGTATGTATTGGAATGAATCAAAATGGTTGCCTTAATTTTCACATTTTTATCACCTATAGAAATGATTTTGGAATTGTGATTTCGGTTATTTAGTAACTTGCAAAATTAAGGGACTATTTTGTGAATATATATATATATATATATATATATGTGTGTTCATAATATTTTTGTAATTAGTGAGATTATTAAGAAACAGCCGGTTGCTGAAGAGTGTCTAAGACATGAAATGTTGAGATACACTGGGGAATTTTCCTTTTAAATTATTTTTAATATATATATATGCACACACACATCAGCAGCAACTCTAGCTCATCAATGTTAGTAGGGCTTAGTATAGGGTGACTATTTCACAAAGGACACTCTGCAGATGCGGTTCTCGACCTTAATCAATTCTCCAAAAGGGAGGACAAAATGGCGTCTGGCTCAAGTGCCATGCTTCTGGCGTAAAGCCAAGCATCTAGCCACCCTAGCTTAGTATATTGCATGTTTTTTTTGTTAACAAAAGAATGAGGACACCAGTATCATAATCAAAAATGGGAAGCTGGAGAAAGTAGACCACGATATCTACCGAGGACAATGATTCTACATGAAATCCTCAAAAGAAATTGAGCGAAGAATCACTCTGGGTTGGCAAGTTTTCAGTTGAGCCAGCTCTGATAGTCAACTAAGGAGCTGAAACGTGGAACCTAACCAAAAGACTGACCCTAAAGACCATGCAATGTGCACATGAGAGAATTGTGCTCAACCTCACGTGGAGAGATCATAGGGTAGCACAATATATTTAAGAAAAAGCAGAAGACTGAGATATCATAGAAAACTAAAATGGCAATAGGCTGGTCTTGTTGCAAGAATGGCAGACAACTGCTGAATATCACAACTCACAGCATGTATCCCTGGAGATCATATGTGAAACTGTGTTCAAGATGGCTTGACTAACTAGACGAGTTCAGAAAGTACTGTTTCCGTTAGGTCCATGATAGACCTTTCCCAAGATTCCATACCTTTCTATGTCCAACAACAGATGTTAAAAGGCTGATGTGTTTTTATTAGTCAGATCCCCAAAAGGACTTATTTACAATCACTCTAGCTTAGATCTCTTCTCTCTCTTTTGTTTTCTTCTCTCTCTTTTGTTTTCTTCTCTCTCTTTTTTCTTCTCTCTCTTTTGTTTTCTTCTCTCTCTTTTGTTTTCTTCTCTCTCTTTTGTTTTCTTCTCTCTCTTTTGTTTTCTTCTCTCTCTTTTGTTTTCTTCTCTCTCTTTTGTTTTCTTCTCTCTCTTTTGTTTTCTTCTCTCTCTTTTGTTTTCTTCTCTCTCTTTTGTTTTCTTCTCTCTCAACAAAATTAAGTATATGTACAATTTAAGTTACCATCTTAAGATTTAAGCATAAATAAAAATGTATAATATTTACTAGAAATAAACCTCAAATTATTTAATTCTCCTTGTGTAACATTATGATCAGTAATTTTATTTGAGTTGAGATTGAGTTATTAGGTTGAAACAAAACTGTATTCCCTGAAAAATAGTGAATTAAAACCATTTGATATTTTTAATAATAATCATTGTAGTTTGGCCTAAAGTTTGTCAGCTAGAGTTATGGTATTAAAAGGATGTAGATTGACACATAGAGGTTTTTTGGGCCAAACGTAAGTGTTGGAGTCACCACTGATTGACATATTAACTGTGTAAAAATAGTGTTGGTTCAAAAAGACTTCCTAATAAAAATAATGTCTTTATAATTATTCTATTGGATCAAATATCCATTTCTTTGTGATATGAGATATTTCATTAGATCATAGGTATCCCAATGGGAATTGATCTTGTGCCCTGCTGAGAAAATTTGTATTTACATAGACATGAATGTATATTCATGTTGACTTATTTTCTCTAAATAATGGAGAATTCTGAAATTCGTATACTAGCTCTATATATTGTAAGGATCTTGAACTAAAGTGTGAACACAATGGAATGCAAGCAACGTTCCTGGATTTAGATATTGAAATTGAAGATGGAATGTTTGTCTATAAATTGTTTGATAAACAAGACTCTTTTCATTCCATATCGTACGCATGCCATTTGGTACAAGTGGTATCACTAGCAGTTATTGTGTATTGCTTTCAGAAACTACAATTCTTTTTCTTCTCTTTCTTTTTCTTTCTTTTCTTTTTTTTCTTTTTTTTTCTTTTTTTTTCTTTTTTTTCTTTTTTTTCTTTTTTTTCTTTTTTTTCTTTTTTTCCTTTTTCATTTTCTTTTTCCCCTTCTCAGAAGGATTCTTGAAGATTTTGAATCATATCTTCTGCTTAATGTCCACCCGGCAACATAGGTCTCTTCAGTTTTTAAGTGGCTTTTGCCTGACTGGCTACCTATATCACGACAATAGTTTGTACCAATGGTGCTGAAGGGCTGAAAATTTAAACATTTACTTATTACCTCTAGAAATTTTTTTTGAGAATTTTCTCCAAAATAAGTTTTCAGTGGGGGAGTCAATTCACCATGTAAGTGTATGCTAAATTAATTCCTTAGTTTGTGCGTGGCAGCATTCACGCTTGATTTTTGATAATTTGGTCTTTTTGATGATCACCGCCTAACAAAAGGCAGAAGTTATCTATTCATTGATCACACTTTTTCCAGTTTTTTAATTCATCATCTCCAACATGGCATGCTGCCAAAGGATGTTTGTCATGTGACGGTTTCTACTGAGTGACTAACCAGACCTGTTTTACCTTAATTTTCTTCTCAGTTTCAGTTTTCTGAATTCACTTAATATTTAATTTCTTGTTGTTAGTGATGATTATGAAAACAGATATGAGGATAAGGAAAAGTCTCCTCGTGATCGGAAAGACTATGAATTTAAAGATGATGAAGAGGAATACACTTCAGTGGAACGCACTCAGACAACTCACACAGAGAAAATAACGACTAATATCCGTACAACCCGCAGTGGCAAAAAATTAGACCTGGGTGCTGCAGCCACATATGGCAAGGAAGCTAACCAGGTAAGAACACCATTAGAGGTTGTACCTCTCTAATCTGGTGCACTGAATCAGGTAACCAGAAGGGGAGATAACCCACTTTGGACTTACCCAAAACAGGCTTTGGGATAATGTTAAATTGGGAAATCATGGGAGTCTGTAAGCTGAGGTTAAATTCCAGCGTCTTGAGGTGGACACTACCTCCAGACTCGCTAAATTGCAATATCTGTGTTGAGTGAGTCTCTGAGCTTGGATTATCTCCCCTTCTGGCCAAATCTGGCAACTCTGCTCCATAGTCTAACTTCTATTTTGTGCATCATTAAACTTCTTGCTTTGTTCATATTCTACAATTTTTTTCATCCTCTATTTGTGGCAGCAAAATTCCAGCGCCCCCAACTCAGCTGAAGTTGTTGGGGGCAGCAGTCTGATTGACACAAGTGTCCCCAATGCTGGAGACTTATTTGCAGACTTTAGTGACTTCAAATCATCTTCAAATACAGCCAATGGATTGTTTAGTGAGCCTCTCTCTGGTAAGCAATATTTTCATTATAAGTTTGGAATTAGAAGTTTTCTCTCACAATAACAAGGGCCTCTGAATAAAGCCTTTTATTATTTATAATCCCACTATACTATGTGACAGTTTCAGATATACAAAGTGCAATCAAAAAGTTCCAAGGCTTTATGAAAAGCTATTTTGTCCTTCATCTGAATTTGGTTGGCAATGCCCTTTGAAATGGTCACTTTCTGCAGCAATACACCATCCAGGTCGTTTGTGCTGAATGATCTCTCTCTCAAACGCCTTAGAATGGTAGATCTCAGCAGTGACAGTCTGACCCTGTGGTGCAAATTCAAGGTGCACAACTCTAAATTTTGAAGAAAAAAATGGCAAGCATGCCTTTAGTCACATTCTGTCTGACCTCTCTTTCTTCGTTCTTGGAGATGACTTGTTGATGATATCAGCGACTTCACTGATGGTGATTGGATGATTCCGATTCACAAATTGTCTAATTTCTTTAACATTTTCATTGGTAGTGCTTGTTGAGGGTTGCCCAAACCTCTCCCCTATCCTTCATTGATGTTCTACTACTCATGAAATTTGAGTTTAAAACACTGTGCCTGGCTCATTGCTGTAGGCTTGCTTCAATATTTCAAGAGTCTAAATTGCTGACGTTCAGTGTTTGACATTTGCTCTCTACTCAAGTTTCAGGTCCATCCTGAAATCACAACTGAGTGTATGAACGTCAAGTTTGTCCTGTCTTAAAATCTCTTATTATTCATCATAAATAAGTGATCTGCTACAGATGCTCTTATCAGAAACTGTCAATTTAGGTTTCTTTGGTTTTAAAGTGATTCTGACTGGCTAGTTCTCGAGGCAATTGTCATGCATGCAGGCTACGCCTATGGAACTAGACAGCTGGAAATTATGTTTACTCCTTATATGTTCAGAAAAAGTAATTTTTGAATGAGTTTTTACAGGCAGGTTTAATTCACAATAAAAGCTTATGCTGAATTGGCCATTTAGTTTGTGACCCACAGTTTTCATACTTTTTAAAAAAATCCAATCTTTTTAGTAATCCAATAAAGGCAAGGAACTCTTTTCCAGTTAATTGATCAGCCCCAGAATGGTATGCTGCTAAAAGACGTGGGTCACATGAAGGTTTCTATAGAGCGACTAACCATACCTATTTTAAATTAGCTTTTAGGATATGTAAACAAAAAGGAATCTTAGACAGAGCTACTTTTTGTAAATGCATCAGCAAGAATTTCTATGTAAAGTTTCAAAATCAATTTGCTTTAAAATTGTCATCTATCTTTTTATCTTGTAAATCTTTCTTTCACTGTCAGCATCTACAAGTGCCCCTGCTGGGGACTTTGGAGAGTTTGCTGCATTCCAAGGAGCACCAGGGGCTGGTGGAACATCACCTTCGTGAGTATATAAAAAAAAAATTCCTTTCTGTTTATATCTATATAATAATCAAATAGGTAGCCAACTCTTTCCTGATGTTTCAGAATATTCCTGAGTCTCTAAACACTTTTTTTTTTTTGATAGTTTCAAGCATCTGGATATGAAACTTGTTCTCAATTTGATTAAACTTTTTAACAATTTTTTATTCCAATTCTGTATTTTTGGTGCATATGAGAAATAAACTAGTTATGCAGTTACAAATCCAGTGCTCTAGCTATTGGCATTTTAGGGCTATCAATTAAATAAAATTAAAGCTATCTTATTCTAACCACTGCTCGTGTGTAATTGTTTGAAGTGGCTCAAAGAATTAGTTGGATTACATCAGCAAGACAAATGGTGAGATTCTGGTGACTGGGCATCCCAGAATCTCAATACACTTTGCCAAGACTTGAGACCTGGAGATTTCACTTCAGAGCTACTGCTTATGGCATCAGGGGAGAAAAAGACGGAAAGTAGCAGTTGTGAGTGATTGTAGGCATGGACTATACCTGCAGGAACTTTAACAGTCTGCAGCTTGAGAATCTGACTGCATGATCACAGCAGGTACTACTACTCGATCACAGATTTATCCTAGACTTATACTCTATTGTCTTCAAATACAAAAGGAGGCTGCCAACAATTTTTATGCTTTTTATGTATGGATACAGTTTTCTTCCAAGAAATGCCTAAAAAGATGACTTTTCCATTACTTAAATCTGGTCATGAATTGGGGTGACGAACTGCATGGTGTGTCATCTTGTCTGATTTGATTTCTTTATTATAACACATAATTTTGAGGAGTGAATCCTACAGATAATGCATCCAACTTGACATTTTTAATCTCTACTTCATTATTGAGAGGAAATAATTACAATTCTGATTATATCTGAAAGTAGAGCAATCCTATGAAGCCTTTCAAAAGTCTCAGTTGCATCAAACTAAGCATTAATTTATATGGGGGAATTTTTCTGCGTTCCCAGACCCCCAAAATGACCGTGTGAGATTTTATGATTGACAGAGCTAAAATGCAGACGTTTTCATGATTCTAATTCTGAAAGGGTATGTAGGGTTAGGGTATATTTGCAAGATATCTTGAGTGCCTGCAAAGAACTGTGTGATAGAGAGACAAGTGAGGCTCAGCAGTCAAGCTTATTGTTGTAATTCAAGCCTTCCACATCAGCCACAGCAAACACACCGAGACCTTTGACATAAGTGACTTATCTTTTGAATTCATGAAATGCTTCATACCACTCAGTCCTAAACACACTTGAATTCTTTAATGAATAAAATTTTCTTTAGAATGGAACTCTTTTGTGGATTAAATTTAAAAAAAAAAAAAAATCTTAGGGTACAAGGGAAGTAATTTTGAAGTTATTCCCCTTGATTTGATATTCTTTTTCTTTTGCATGAATTTAACTGTTGAAGAAGACTTTAGAAAAGGGTAGAATACCTGTATTTCCTCTCGTCTACTCTCTATTCTAATAAAGACGACAAAATTAACATTGATAATTCAGCTTGAAAACTTAACAATTTCATCTTTTCTATTGAAGTTGAATATTAAAGCAAAATTGTACCATTTTTCCAGGTCTCAAGGTAATTTTGCTGATTTCTCCAAGATGAATTCTACCACTACTCCAACTAATTCAAGCGCACCTGCAGCTGCACCAAACCCTACTCCCCCTGCTGATTTATTTGACGTCTTCTCAGCTGCTGGTACAAGTCCTGTTGGTGCTATTCCTCCACTCCAGCCTTCATCAAATACTTCCACTCCAATGACCCCAGCTGGACCTATGGCTTCCCAAATAACTGGATCAGCCATTAGCATGCAAGCTGTGAGTATTCAGTGCTTATTGCTTTTTCATTTTCCATATATATCGACATATAGGTAAACATTTTAAGTATAAGAAATTTCCGTTAATGGACAGTTTAGACTCTTATCCCTTAATGGACGCAATGCTGCCTTGCTTTGGAGAGTTGACTTATTCAGCGAATATGGACCTGAATTAACATGTTGAGTTCGGGGTCAACTTACAAGCCGGCATATATAGTAAGCTTTTAATATGCTACCAAAAATGTAGCTCTCAGACTTTTGGGTGACAAGTAAACTGACATTTTGTCAGGAATCTTTTGCCGAAATGTTCCACTATTGGACTTTTTGCCGATGGATGTTTTGCCAAAAGGATATAGATATATATATCTTCAGGTTTATTGTCTCAAATTGTTTATATTTTGTATTGCAAAAAATAAATTAACCCAAACTTGGTGATTTGAAGTAAACTTTATCTCTTAATTCTATTTCCATCTTCTTTCGCTGATGGACATTATCCTTTGACCATTAAGAATAGTTTTTAGTGTTGGTAGAATGTGTTAACTGGAATTATTTATCTTTCAATTTAAAGATTTGTGATTAACCATTCTCTGTTGAGATTATAAACTT
>OY735203.1:66304704-66352204 GCA_963457665.1 Thysanoteuthis rhombus | reverse complement strand
GCAAAGAGAAGAATAGGTAGCCCACTTAGCTGATATGTCTGGCAATCTGTGGGGTTATGGTGATTTTATTCATTTATTTTATTTTTCTTTTTTAAATCACAATTTTCTGAAGAAACTGTGTAGGATTTTGAACTTGTGGAAACATGTTCCATTTTCAAATGTTGACATTTGCTGGCATGAGGTCGAGACAAACCAGTCACCTCGTATCTTCTCAATGGTTTGACAATGATTTTCATGGGTTGCATGGTTAACTTTGCAAAAAATCTTGGAAATGTGAAACATCAAGTTAATGCAACACGTTCGAATTCAAGTTTTGTGGGGGAGTATCTCCACCTCATATCATTTATTTGTAATCCTTTACCTGTATCAACTGCTTAATAGGGTAAACTAAAGGATTCCTCTATGTTCTAGTGATGAGGGCACTGTTTGAGGACTAAAATGAAGTTGATGAAATAAACCTCCTCCTTCACAAAGGGAACTCTAAAGTATTTGGAGAGTGCAAATCTCAGTCGATGCCATTGTCACTAAAAATGAATAATCAGGTTACATATCTTAGGCTACGCCATGACTAAAGCTTGTAATGATTATTCCCCAGTGACATATCAATAGTTTAAAAAATGGCTATAATATATTCAAAGAGTCTTTCAGATGATCGAACTTCTTATTTGTGTTGTTGACAATGTTTCGGCCAATTCATTCTAAGGCGGTTGTTTTGGGTTTTAAAAAAAATTTTCTATGGAGATGTAAAGAATTTTTTGTCAATGGTAACTACTCTTACTTATAACGTTGGAATCGGCTGATATCTTCTCCTTTCCTTGTTGGGCCTGGATTCCTAAACCTTGTCCCTGTTGAGTAGCAGAAGCCACATCGGGTTAAAATCCCCATTTTTCTGACTTATACCCACAATTGTCCAAAAAACTCTTTGAATGTTAATGACTTTTCACAAAACTTTAGACAGTAGCTATAATGCAGATTATCATTTATTTACGAGCTTCATGAACATTTATTCAATGCAAAAAAATAATTGGACAGTTAATCTTGAAATATCTATGTGCACTTTATTGCAACATCTCTTTTTGCATCAGTTTGAACACATATCAAACCACCCATCGGTGATTTAACAACTATACAAGTCATGTATTTCACAGTTTGGCCTATTCTAAAATTTTTTTTAAAAGATGGATCACTCTACGCTTGTAGCTCTAGCGATTCAGTTATTGTTGCACTCCTTTACTTATCTAAGTATTTACTTTGATTTTTTTTTTTTCCCCTTTCTTTTAGAATCCTTCTGCCAATACCTGGTCAGAATCCGGTGGCCTTAATATAAGTCTGGATACCTTAAACCCAGGTTCACGTTTTTCCAAATCAACTGCTCCTTCAATCAACCAGTTACAACAGCATCAACAGGGTCTCATGCCAAAAGGTAGGATCATTCAACTTCAATTCATAATTTTGCTTACAGTTACTCTATTGTCCAATTCTCTTTTCTTTCTTTCTTTCTTTCTTTCTTTTTTTTTCTGTGGTTTCTATTTTCATTTTTTTTCTTCTGTTTCATAAAGATGATTACCAATTAATTCAATTCTTGGATAAAAAAACGAACATATTGTAATGTATCTGATGCTATTTAGATGTTGTAGATATAACTCCTTTACTGAGAAATATTCAAAGAGTGTCTATTCTAACTCTGTACTGTAATTTTAACTTTTCAAATTTTAAATATTGATTTACATTGAATCTTATATTGATGCATCATTTTGCCCTTTGAAAGACTTTTCAGAATTTAAAATCTCTCAACCATTTTTGTACAGGAGTACATTTAGCTCTATTACCCCTCTCTCAAATTGATAGATGTTCGTAAATTTGATAGATTTAATGGAGTATTCATTGATTAATGGAAATGTAATACCCATATATTTTTAAAATCTTGACCTTTTAATCTATTTACTTCATCATTCCCAGATGTGGACTTGAGTAACAATGCCACGGTGTCAAGTCTTACCAAAAGGGATATAATTATAAAAGCTTTGTTCAAACTCAGATTGAAGGAAAGGGACTCTCTATCTCAAAATTACTTCTCAATCGTATTTACCTTTTTAAAAGTTATTCCATATAAAAAATTTGATACTTTCCAACTATTGTCTATAAATTTTATTTTCTGTGAAATGTCTATTTTGAAGAAAAAGATTTCTGTTCTTCTGGTTATTTTAAATGCTTGCTTCAACTCTGATTTAAAAAAAAAAAAAATTTTTCCACTTGAAATGTTAATGAGTACTTCCATACAAACACATATTTCAGGTCAAGTTAATATATTTTATTTTAGCAAGTTTCTTATCCTCATCTTGATTAATATAACTGTTTGCGTAACAAAATGTAATTAGTTGACAATAAGGAAAAATAGTTGTATTTAAATCGTGTTCCACTAACATCTTTAGGCTTTATCAAAGTAACGATTTTAATTGAATTGTTAGTTAATCACAAATAAAATCATATAACTTGTGACAGGTAAATGCAGAGTATTTAAAATTAGGAAGAAACTGCTGTGCAAAAAATGGATCCATATATTTGAAAAATCTAAATAGGATAACCAAATTGATAAAGCCAAAAGGCAAAAATTGTTAGTATGATTTAATTTAAATACATTATACTATTTTTTTTTGTCAACTTTATACAAATTGGGTATATTGTATCCACATACTCATAAATAAAAATGCAACTCTAAATTTGAGGGAAAAGATGTATAATTTTAAAGTTTTTTAAACCTTTTGAAATCCATGGAAAAAATGTAAAAGCTTAATATTTGAAAGAGCAGTTGAAAACCCATCCCTCTTTCTTCTAGAATATAACAGCTTCAGTTTTGTTTGTTGACAATATTTCAATAAAAATATACACAGTTGAATTTAGTCATTTTTCTCTAACTTTTCCACCTTTTTCTGATGTAGTCGATTTACTCTAATCAAAACTTAGCTTAAAAATACTATGAGGATAAAACCTTGCTTGAAATGTCTTGCTCCACATAAAGCAAACCCACCCAGGTGCACAACTCTTTCAGGATCTCAGAATGAACAGAATTACTAAGCCTTAGATGTTAATACTAATGAACAGTCTAACAGCACCCACTTATCACTAATACTACTAACAAATTGGCTTCAACTGGTGAGATTGATTTATTAAACCTTTAACATTGGTGGTAATGGGTCAGCGCATTGGTCTGTGTGGTCCAAGGGAGAGAACTCTATTGAGGCACTTGATTACTCAAAATTGGAAAGTTTTTTTCTTATTTCTATTATAATCACGTATTAGATTTTCTCTCTCTACCAAGACTAGAGGGCACTTTTAATCACTTGAATCGGATGATGGTACAATTTTGATGTATTGAATCTAGTTTGTCTGAAAAGCATTGGAAAAGCTTCAATTATCTCTAAATCCTGAAATTCTTCTGTTCAGGAGCTATTTAAAAGAAAAAAATGATGATACTTGTTTTTGAGGTGATGTTTTATTAAGCTATCAATCTCTTTGCATATAGAAGTCTGAGAAATCAGCTGGTTCATACATATGACCTAGCTGCTTTTTAATGTACTTGAAAATAGTGCATGTTTATGAGATGAGCATAATTCTAAAGATAATGCTGATAGATCATCGATACTTAATCATTTATGATCGGACAATAATGTGAATAAACAGATATTGATACAATTGCTTACAAGTAATGATAATTACCCGCAAGTATGTTTTTCCAGAGTTACTTATATCATTTTTATATACGTCTACTTGCACTCGAATGGAGATTGTGATAATTCTGAAATATTTTCTTGGTCATGCACCCCTTTTTGAAATATATCACAATAGTTAGTTGTAGCTTGCTGTTGGGTGGATCCTCACAAGCAGATTTTGCATAAGTTTAAAAAAATTATACTATGCTTAGCTTCATGGGATGGGGGGGGGTCAGTTGCTCAAATGCAGCACCTCTCCATTGCACAGAGAGAGGGTTGTGGGTTATGCCTTTGTGATATTGGTCTAGGCAATTATTGTCATTGCTCCCATGTGTGTAGGACTTCACATTAAACTTGACCTTGTGTCACGTTCTGCCCTGGTGAGGCGGTGGATGAATAATTTCTAGTACACACAAAGCTCAAACTCTAGATATCATGACTAAGCATTCAAATTTCCATAAAGAATATTTCGGAAATGGTTGTAGGAATTGTGTACATTTTGGTGTAGGAAAAACAATTAAACCTAATCTGTTGTAGATGACACTCAGAATAAAAAAATGTTTTGCCCTAAACATACGAATTCATTAATTCAAGTCTTTTATTTATGAAGTGAAATTCCCATTTGCTTTTTGGACTGCATTTTATGGTTCAGTGTTCCGAAGTTGCTGCTTGTGGCAGTGGTAGCCCCCCATTAATTGTAAACATTGTCTTCCGTTCCGTGCACAGGCGTAGTTATCTGGTACCCTGATTCTGCAACAGCAGTAGCAGCAGCGGCCGCAGCAGCTAATTCAGGATACCCTACCACCAGTACAGGAGCACCAGGTACTTGCAAACCGACACACACACACACTCAACAGCACAAATGTGCTCACACAACTTTTGTGAATCTTGTGTGATTGAAGCCATTGTTTTGTCTCTTCTGTATCCGTGATGTCACACAAGGTGGCGCTGCTGCAGTTGCATGCTTTTAGTGCATGAATTAAGGCGAGAATCAGTTTGTTACATGTAGCACCGCAAAGAATCTGCATTAATCTTCCACTTTTGCCTTTGCATGAATATTTAATGCTAATTTTAAGTTTGCCAATCGTAAAGAACAATCCCCGGAACCAAGAATAACAGAAATATATTGTGGGGAGTAAATGTTTCTGCTGCACACTTCAGCATTGTTCTAAGAGCATTTATCATTCTTCAGTTCTATATAATGACTTAACTTTGTGATTGTTTCACAGCTTGTAAAGAGTAATTTGCATTCTACTGCATATCAATTTGAATACCGTATATGCCAGCATATGTAACGGAAATTTGATTTAACAAAAAATCTATGTAAATATTATGCTGTATCTAATGCGATAATTCGATCGGGTGGGGGGCTCCACCCAAGCTCAATATGGACACTTATGGGGCATGGATAGCTTGCAATTAGTTGTGATCCTCCTCCAGATATCTTTGTAAACCATTCGTTTTATAATCTGGCATATTCGGTATTTGGTTTACATTTTCAGCTTTTCACAAAAGGGGTTACTTGAGAGGCATTCTTGTCTTGATTTGAAATGAATCATTGAGTTTCAAAAGGGCCCAACTCCAAGCAACTTTTTTTTTTTTTGCCTGGGGGAAAAAGAAAAGATCTTTTTTCCAAAGTATACTTAGTAATTGTCACATCGGTCCAGCCAAGAGAATGTCATTGTTTTTTGTTTTTTCCTTTAAATATATAATAGAAATATCTGTAATGGATGAACCACTGTCATCCAAGTGTGTACCAGAAGTAATTACCTAGTAAAATTATCTTGAAAAAAATCAAAAAATCTTCTATCTAAAATTATCTAAACACACACACACACACACACACACACACACTTATGAGCAAAAAGAAGAATCTGTAAGCCACTTAGCTGGTTGGTCGGTCGTGCAATTTTGGGGGCTACAGTGATACAATCTTAAGTATTGATTATTTTGGAAAATAAATGATTTTTTCTTTTTGAAAAAAAATTGTTGCTTAAAGTCGGGCCCTTTAGAAACTCAATGATTTCAGCTTTGCTTTTTGGATGTATCTAAACCTGATTAACAACTATATCAGAGGTGGATTTTTAAAATCTCAAGATATTCAGTTCAAAGCATCAAATACCGATTTATATATATCTTTTGTGGACATATCGGTAAGAATATATTCTTCTTTGCAGTCTGCTCATCTGTAGAAGGCCAGAAAGGGACAGTCCTGTTTGCTACATTTCTTGTTATAAAAAGCTAATCCATGAGTTTTATTCGTACTCACTAGATTTCAAGCACCGTTTTTATTTGTGTATAATGTGAGAAATCTAATATTTAAAAAATTGGGTCAGTATTGACTGATAGCATTATATTTGAGTGTAAAAAGAATATCATATGTCACTGGTTTTTAACTACAAAAGGGGGGGGGCTCATCATATTGCATTCTACTCGGGTAAATAAGGTAAGTGTTGCTGTTCGAACATTAACTTCCCACTCTATAAATGTAACGTCAGTATCAATTTGTACAACTGCTCAGTTTTTGAACGTTATTTTGTCTTTGTTTGAGGCAAAAGGCTGAATCAATAGTTTCATGAACTGATACAATTGATGGGAATACTATTTAACCACTTGGCACTGTGTGGTGGCTTGGTTTTTTTTGTTTTTTTTAATAGTCAGATTTTTCTGCTGAGGTTGACTGAAGCGTCTCTATAACAAACTAAATGGGTGAAAATATTTAAATAGAACACAATTTACTGAACTATATTTGTTAAAGGTGGCAAACGACCAAACTAATTTCTAATTTTCCAACTGAACAACTACCAGGTATAACAAACTTTCAGCTTTAACCCCCCCCTTATATTCACTCAGTGATGTATTATAACATTATTTGGTAAATAAGAAAGTTAGTGGCACGATTCTAGTTTCATGGTCTTGCCTTCTGTGGCATTTAGTTCAAGATCATTGTGCATTAACTTGGTTTCCATTTTTAAACATAGTCATATTTTGTTTCCTCTATGAATTATAATTTAATTTCAATTCTTTTTTTCTTCAATTGGCAAAAAACAAGTCATATTATGATAGTATTTCAATTGTTTTCCGAAATGTTATGAAACAATTTACATGTGTTACACACTTATCTAAGTAAAAAACAGACCATTAGTTTCTAAGACAAAATTAATGATAATTAACAAGTTATGAAGAGTTATAAGTTGAATTGATTTAGTGAAATCAAATGACTTGCATTTTACACTACAAGAAAGTCAGGTAATGAGGTAAACTTTAAAATGGGAATGCTTGATAATTTAGTTTTAGTGACGATAAATAAGATTCATAACAACTTTGTTTTCTAATTGAATTGAAATTTCATGAAAAAATCCATTAGAATATAATCATAACGTTAAGAATGGAAAGTTATTTTTCATTGACCTGAGAACAGTTGATACACTTAGATTCTAATCTAAAGGCCACAAAAGGTTGGACCAAGAAACTAGGATAATGTTAAGTTTGTTGTGGTCTATGTGTGTGCCACGTTCATTAAATTTTGTTTGGTAAATCCAAACTCAGCTTGGATGGATCCATAAGTTCATTGAGATCGAAATTAGTTATAGTGTGGATTTACCGAACTATCCTTATCAATGTGGGACATTTATATTTGCAAACCAACTCCTCAGCCTCTCTGATTGCTTTCATGGGTTTCATTATCAAGTCTTTGAACCCCTCTTTGATTCACCACCAGAGTGAGACCCAAAACTTGCAAAAATATCCAATTTTCCCCGAAGTATATAAGCAACATTTCTCCAATGGTGCCACTATTTTTAAATGCCTAGACGTTGTGCTGTACAAGGTGCCCCAGGTAATTGAGAACAAATTATAATATGAAGAAACATTTTTTCTTTTCTTTTCTATTGAATATCTCTTTCTATAGAAATTGGTACACTAGTTGAACTAGATAAAAAGAAACAGGTTATTCAATAAAAACACCCTCAGCCTTGAGGATGGCCTTGGGAGTGATGGCATACCCAGATCAGAAGCTTCTTGTTCATGTCGGCCATCATATCCATGGTGGTGGCCCTCAACAAGTATTTGGTATTGTGAGGCTGCTGGTTTGTCTCATCCTCAATGATATCCCAGATATTGTAGTCAAGAAGATTCCAATCAGGAGAGCTAAGAGGCCACATTTTAGGGGTCACACAATTGTGAAAATTCTGTCAGCCACTCCTTGGTCAGCTGGGCCTTGTGGGAGGAAGCAGATTTCTACTGAAACCTTTACAGCATCCCTTTGGCCACCCCCTTGATCTGGAGCTTGACTATGTCCAGCACCTTGATGTAGGCAGTGTCAATGACTCTGACTCTGCGGGGAAAGAGTGGGGCGGTATAACATGGCCCTCATTTCTCACAATCCCCAATCATCACTGACGACGGGAACTTGGTGTACATCTTGAACATGAAGGACCTGGGCCTCATTCAAGAAGTTGAGAATCTCAGTCACTGTGGTTGGCGGCTAGGGCCACAAGCATAACTTGTCCTTTCATTTCCTGTGTTGGACTGTAGGCTGCCATCTTGATGCTGTCGATACATCTGAAATTTCAAGATAGAGTTGTCCTCCGTTAATGGCCTGCTAAAGCTGTATTCTTAAAACTTGGCATACCCTGTAATATCACATTTACCGGCATTAGGCATAAATATCGCAACCTTATGATAATTTTGAAGACTAGGGCTCATTAATAAGATGATCAAAAATTGTACTGTTTTTAGTACAAATTAGTAGTTTGATGAATGGATTATCATGATGTGCATTTTTATTTTGGACTGTTGTCCTTATTTTGCTTTATTTCTTGAACAGAAAGTTTCGACTGTTGTACCTTTGGGCTGTCTTCAGGTGAAGAATGGGTATTTTTCTGGTCAAGATGATGGGAGGGAAGAGCGTCTTTGAGATTGCCTGGAATATGCTCATTCCACTATCTAATTTCTGAACAACTCCAGATTTTTGACGCCAATTATGATCAAGAGGGTTTTGGACCAAAAATCAAGCCCATCCAAAATCAGACAATAGAATGAGCACATCCCGGTGTCCCAGTTGTTCCCCTCCCATCTCTATGGTTAAAAAAACTCCCATTTCTCACCTGAAGATGGCCGTAGAGTACAAAGGCAAAACATTGTCTTCAAGAAATGAACCTGGATGAGGACAAATCCAATTACTACTTCTTTATGTATGATGACACCTTATCGGGCAGGATTAGAAAATTTCTAGTGAGATCCCATCAACCAGTTCCAAGTGGTGAAAGGAGAATAAATGAACATCATTTGTCGTAGTATTTGGTCAGTTCATTCCATACTTTCTTCAAATCTTTTTATAGCAGTTCAATTTTCCAAGTAATGTGTCTCTATAGAAATCTGGCATTCATTATGACTAATATAAGTACCTGGTGCTCCTCTACTGATGGTAGCGTATAATAATCAAATATACTCTGCAAAATATCTATCGATGGTGTGAATTCGATACTTGCAATTACATCATAGCAAAAATTTTACTAGCCAAAAAGTTTTTCTTATATTATCTTGACTCTTGATTTTTAGATTGTTTTTTTAATGAATGTTAGGAAAGCTTTTGACTGACCGTAACTTGGGTCTCCAAAATTTAAAATTTGACTTTGAGCTGAAAGTTGCCTTTTAATAAATAACTAAAACCTGACATTTACATTTATATCAAGCATATTGCTCTTTTTTTTTTTCACTTCAAAGGGATTTAAATTCAAAACAATTACTTTTGATGAGAAATAAATGAAGAGATGCTTTCATGATAATTGCGAAGCCTGTGTTTTAGTGTTTGTTGTCAACAGTATGCTGATCTTTTGACAAATTTAGCTTTTCAACAAAAACCCCATTGTCATGGTTTTCTTTTATAAAGCCTATGATTTGCATTTTGCTTTATGGTTAATTTTTCTTTTTTTTTCTTTTTTTTCCCTCTTTTTACTTGCTGTTTCTGCAAGCTTTTTGCGATAATATTCCTTGGCTTTGACGATCTCAAAGACAAAAACTTGAAAAAAAATTTTTTCTCTTTTCCCCCCAATTTGGACCCTGTTTTCGATTTGAATAATTTTTCTAGTGTTGAAAGAAGAGGTCAGGTCTATTTTAGTTAGGGTAGGTTGGGAAAGCTGTTAAGATTCTGTGAATTTTATTGTAATGATATCTTAACAGATGTTTGGCATCAAAAGTGCTGACCTTTTTATGGTCATCTTTTCAAGTCTATTTTTGTGGTAATTTCTTAGTGTAAGCATATTGACCAAATCTTTTTTTTCCAATGAATCTTAAAATCAATTTATTTTCCTTGTTAGTCATTTGTATCCAAATGAAACTTGATTTATCAATGAAATTCAAAAAACTAATCTTTGCTTGAATGAGTCAGAAGTGTAACCTCAGACAACAAACCATACTTTGGCTTCTCTTGCTTGATAAATTAGCTTCAAGAGTTATCTTCTCTTTGCATATTTACTCTGCATAACTTTTTTCTGCATAAAGGCTTACAAATATTTTTAGTAGTTTTGGGCAATCACTTTTTGATCAGAAGTTTTTATTCGTTAAGTATCTAAATTTATTGCTTACAATTTATTCAGTCATTTTGATTTTTATTTATTATAGTTTTAAGGGGTTTCTACACACTGTATTCTAGGAATACGGGAGTAAGGTGTTAAAAAAAAAATTCTTGTTTTGCACTAGTAAAATGTAATGCAAACACTGTCTGCACACTCACTCAGAAATCATACATGTAATAAGTTTTGACTGTCACATTTATAGTATCATTAGTAGCATCAGCCAAACATGGTGTTGGTGCCAGGCAATACCATAGTAGATGAGCGCATTAAGTTAGAGCCATATCTGTCACACTTATGTTTATTTAAGAGGCCTATATTTTGAAATGTATCCCCTTAACTAGGGGAACACATTGCTGCAAAATAATATGCACGTAAGTAAATAGCATTTTATATATATATATATATGGCCTAGACCACACATATATATATATATATATATATATATATGGCCTAGACCACACATATATATATATATATATATATATATATATATATATATATATATATATGGCCTAGACCACACATATATATATATATATATATATATATATATATATGGCCTAGACCACACATATATATATATATATATATATATATATATATATATATATATATATATATATATGGCCTAGACCACACACATATATATATATATATATATATATATGGCCTAGACCACACACATATATATATATATATATATATATATGGCCTAGACCACACACATATATATATATATATATATATATATGGCCTAGACCACACATATATATATATATATATATATATATATATATATCCTAGACCACACACATATATATATATATATATATATATATGTATATGGCCTAGACCACACATATATATATATATATATATATGGCCTAGACCACACATATATATATATATATGGCCTAGACCACACACATATATATATATATATATATATATATATATATATATATATATATATATATGGCCTAGACCACATATATATATATATATATATATATATATATATATATATATGTGTGTGTGTGTGTGGCCTAGACCACATAAATAGAATAACTAAAGAAAATGGGAATGCTGCAGGAATCTAACCTGTGACTGCTAAAATAGGGTTGCTCTTACCATTGAGCTAAACAACCACCGGTAATGCAAAGTCCCAAATAAATGTTTTAATTCCAAATTCTCATTTTGTTTATTCATTGTCTATATTTGCTCTGTTTGTTTCTTTCAACATGGACAATTATATTGAGAAATGGATGTACAATCCGAAAAGTACAATTATCATTCGAATCAATATGTCATTAAAGTTTTTGGTTCAAAGTTGAACTTTCTTTGAATGACCCCTTAAGCAATATCAATTCTGGCAACTTTCCACCTAATAGGACATGAGTTTTTTTTAATTTTATTCGTACACTTGAAAGTGTCAGTGGAGCAAAAGGTTATGGACCAGTGCTTTTCAAACACAGAACTGAAGAAACTGCTTCAACTTGAGAATTGATTGAATGTTCACTAATTTTTGTAAAACTAGTTCCATTGAACATTTGATATTGAAATCAGATTTAGCTTTGGTTTCTGCTTTTTTTTTCTTTTTCTTTTTTTCATTTCAATTTTCAGTTATTTTATTTGGACATTCAGCTTCTTTTAATTTTTATTTTGCTTTGTTTTCAACTCTCTTCTTTAATCCTTGATAGTTGTTTTCATTTTTTTAATTTTATTTAATTTTATTTAATTTTATTTAATTTAATTTTTATTTATTTATTTATTCATTTTTTTTGTTAACCTTGCTAGGCATGCCTGCTGCTCAACAAAATTCTGGTCAGTTCATGAGTCCAACACAGTCCGGAATCACCACTTCAACCAGCCTTAACCAAAGAATGGGAAGTCTTAATTTGGGTACACCAGGTATTTGATAAATTATGTCTTTAAGATAATACCTCAAAATTGCCGGGATCTTAATACTTGAATCTGCCATTATAACATCTAGAAGAAATGGTACAGCTGGTTAATAGTATATCTAACTTAGTTGTTGAGTCATAGGTAGTCCTTAGATATGTACTTGAAATGAGCCTTTTTAGTAAAGGCCAGAAAAACTTTTGATGAACCATAATTCTTTGCAAAGTATTGTACATATTGATGATTCATTAATCATCATTAATTGAATAAAAGCTTTTTAAAAGCTGTTGATGATAAAAATTGCTCAAATCAAAATTGTTCTGCAGTTGAATTTCCAATGTTAAGACTGGGAAGTGTATAATTAATAATGATAATAAACCACTGTACTTGCTGGCATTTAAGATACACATAAATCAAAGAAAAAAACAAACTATACAACACAGCAGTCATTATGACTTAGGGAGGAATGAAATGGATACTTTTGGGACACAGATGAGTCGCAGTGAGCATTAGTTTCACAAAAACTCCTGTAACCTGTGCCTCTCCTAGGCCAGCAAATACAGTATTTCTTCCATCCATGTTCTTTTTCCCAACTTTCCTTCAGTTCATTACATCTTATTAGATTAGATGCGTAAAAGATTTTTATTTGGCATGTCAAGATTCTAAGGTGGAGAATGGCATAAGTTAACCAGCATATAGAAAACAATTGGCAAACCAAGTTAGTTTCAAATAAGGTTGCTTACATTCACTTCAACCTATGCCTTTAGGAAAGGCTTGTATCCACTCTTCCACCCAATAAATAGTAGGGCAGTCCATCTAAGACAGAAAAATACCTTGGGCATTGGGTTAGCAACTCTACAACGTAAAACCTACTTGCTACATAAACCACAGCAACAGCCCTGTGATCATGTGCTGACATGGTGTGATTGCGGGCCTGTGCTCCGTAAGGACTTTGTAAGAATATGCATGCATGCACTGTTCAAGTACTGTTTATGTCATTTTGTTCCGTTTTTCGGTTGAAACAAGAATGCAAGAAGCTTGGGCAGTGGTTCTCAAACTGTACTGTGGCACAATCGTTGGCTTTGTAAACTTTTCTAAGTACGCAAATGTATTTTGAGCCTTGAACATGTCCAGTTCAAGTATTATGTCTATCCTTCTTCTACCACAGAATTGCTTATCTAGTGATTTTATCACTAAATTTTATAAGATCCCAACCTTTTTAATGACATGTGAAGGAAAGAGGTGATTGATACATGTATATATCAGATTCATGAGAACCACTGGGCTAGAGAGAACATGTAGGGGTATGAAGTCTAATTTAGATTCTTTGTTCGCTCCTTTATTTTGTTTTCCTTGTTTCTTTCTCTTTCAGTCGTGCAACAACAGAGTCCATCTGGTTCCATGGTTGGCACTCCTGCAGGAATGACTGGCACTGGTTTACAAACAGGAATAACAATGCAGTCAACAATGATCGGATCGTCTTCATTCCAGCAACGAACAAATCAAGCCTTCAGTGAATTTGGCAATTTAACTAAATAAGGTTTATGAACTTTGATGAAATAGAACAAAAGAATCAAGTGAAGAGGGAAAAGAAACAAAACTGGGTGGATAGAGAGACCCAATTAATGCAAACTATTGGTAATGCTGTACATAATATAAATAACTGTGTGCACGAATGGGTGTATGAGGAGTCTGCATGCATATATGTAATTTGGTCGAAAGACATCCATGATATGAAATTCAAAAATTAAGGGAATATAGTAAAGAAATTTTTTTTTTTTCTTTTTACACATTTAAACATTCCTCAAATCTCCCGGATGTTGAAAATTAAAAGAAAGGTATGGAAAGAGGGGAGAAATCTAAATCTTCAGGGGGAAATTTTTAATTCATAGTTTATTCTGGTGGTAAAAATTCTGACATATTGTCAGGGATGTTTTTTTTTTTTTTCTCAAAGTGCATGATTTGTTGACTGGAATGTTATTTCTGTCTTTTTGTGACAGAAATTATTTCCCAAATTGACAGATTTGTTACTTCAAAGGAATAACTTGGTTATCATGTCTACAAGACTCACACACACAATTTTTTTTTTTTTATATATATATATATGCTTCTTTCAAAATCTGGGTTATATTAAAATCTCAATGTCTAGGTTTCATAAAATACCATTTTTGGGATGAAAATCAGAAATGAAAAATGTATAAAACCGTTTTTACCGTATTTAAAGGAAAAAATGTTTGTAGGAGAAAGAAAGAAAAAATGATATCTGAGAGATTTTGATCAAAAGCAAGAGCCCACCACCATTTGATTGAAAAAGCCTTTAAAAAATATTCCTCTTCCAGTTTGAGTTGACTTTTGTAGCAGAGTTGAAAATTTTAAAGTTGACTCAGTCAAATTTGGATGTTTTAGAAAATAACTCTTTATTTTAATACTTTGCATATAAACCTGTAAAAAGTAATCAGATTGGTCTGTAACCTCTTTAGAGGATGAATTTAAAAATATAAGTTTGGAACATTGTAGACTGCTATTATCTATAATTTTGGGAAGAGTCATTAACATTCAGTTCTTTAGACTATTGAACTCTTTCTTCTTGCTAATTGTCCCCATATAATTTTGGACGATGCATTCTACAGCTATTTTTCAAGTGTACTATCTCTATGTAAAGATGGATTCTTCTGGTAGTGCCAAGTAATTTCAATTTGATGTGGCTTTTACTGCTCAGCAGGGATACATGGAATTCTTTGTTGGGGGGAAGGGGATTAAAATCATCTGCAACCTATGTTGCAAGTAGAAAAAAAATATCTAAAAATGAAGGAAAATTACTGTTTTCAACTTGGTCATACCAGGAAGAGTCCCTCTCTACATGCTGATAGTACACCTGAAGAAGGTGGTAGAATGGATTGGCTGAAATGTTGAAACAACAAAAACCACTAGAAGAATGAGTTTGGTTATCTGAAACTCTTTGAAAGATAATAGACAGAGTTATTGTTTGGTTGCTACACTAAATTGTTAACCCATTAAATGTTGCAGGCAGAGAAGAGTAATAGTTATCCATCACAAGATAAAAGCCCTTGTCCATTGCTAGGTAAAATCCCTAACTTGCCGATAGAATAGAGTTGCTCTCCATCATAATGAGACAGACATTTCGAATCAACCGTAGAACAGCACTGATGAAAATTTCTCTCCCTGGCACTTAATGGGTTATCAGCGTTTAAATCAACAAATGTCAATCGGCTGATATTGTGGTCCAGTCCATTGTTTTCCTTTTTTTTCTTTTTTTTCCTATGAATTTACAACTCTTAGCTGCAATTAGAGAATTGCTTGTTGATTGAAACGTTCTGTGTTTACAGTTCCAAAGGACCAAATCTGCAATGTTCTAAAGATTGATTTTTACTTCTCTAAAATTTTGCCTTGCGGACATGGCAATTTATATAAAAAGTCTTCGGTTGCATAAGTGTTAATACTACATGGTGTGTGGAGTAGGCTCTTGTACGCATAACTTCTAAGTGTCAACACTTGTAGCTAAATCCAGATATTCTACACTGTACATTTAGTTGCAACTTGGTTTCAATTCCACCCTAACCTGTTCTCATAAAATGGCTGCAACATTTTCTTTGTGTACAGCTACCATAAAACAATACAACCTAACAACAAAAATATTATTTTTCCTTAATTTCTTTGTTGATTTTTGTGAAAAAAAAAAAATCAACAACTTCTTTATTTTTCTTTACATAGTCCTTTTATATATAAAATACAAACCAACTTTTTTGGAATCCATTCCATTATTGCCGTACCATCACAAAAGCAGGTAAGTCCATAAAATGTAAAACTGAGAAAATCGGCAAAATTTTATGTCTGGTAGGCTTCAATAACTATACGTGCTTTGAATAAGCAAGTTATGACAATTCATGTTAAGCGGATCAATTATGCAAGCTCCTAATGACCCACATAAGTCCAGCACAATGGACTTGCCCAAATTTGTCAGTGGAATTTTGATCTCCCACCCCCAGGACTCAACCTGACTTTGTAAAATCAATAAATATCTCGACATCTAGACATTCGATAAAGTACATGCACCAATAAAACACTTGAAGTATTACACATTTTCGGTCCTAAGTGTATTTTCATGGGAATTGGACTTACCTACTTTTGTCATGGTACGACAGATTACTTGACCATATGATTCTACGGATGCATTAGTTTCTTTAGTCTAACATCCTCCTCTTTTTCATATCTCTCTTAAAAGCTGAAACTGAGCGATTATGATCATTGGTACACCCCCACCTTTTGTAGTCGGTACTCGCTTGTAAAGATGGAAATCAATTGGTGGATTTCACTTGGAATATCTACCAGAACCAGCTTTGCTATTTGACTACTTATGTGTAATCACTCCAAGGTATGACCTTGAGAGGGACAACAAGGATGAGAAATGTTAATCCAAAGAAACTAATAAATTGGTGATGCCTCATCTCAAAGTACATTTCTTGATTTCAAACTTTACAATTTTTTTTTTCCTCTTTGCTTGTTGCATGATTAAATTCGTTTCTTTCTTTTCTGTTCTTTTCGCTAATTAGTGAGAATTTTGCTCTCCCAATCATCATCACACACACACTCATATATATATACACACACGCACAGAGCCATATCAACTTTGTTTGAGACAATTCAACTTTTTCATCTTCAATGAAGTCACAATGTTTTTGGCTGATTCATTTCTACTGTTCTCTTCAAGGGTGAATTATATCTGTAAGGAAAGAATCTCCATCTGTCTCTTCTGGAAGTTCAAAGCAAAAAAAAAATGGGATCAAACAGAAAATTCAAATGTAAATTGAAATGCTTGTTGATATTCTATTTCAGCACCATTTGCAGTATAACTCCTTTCATTTTATTTCTTTATCAAACAAAAATTCCGTCTCCTATTTCTGTTAAGCATGGAAGAAAATTATTTACATGTGTCAGTAACATTTAAATTTTCTGTTGAATATTTTTTTTCTTTGCTTTGAACAACTGGAAGAAGAGTGTTAGTAGAAGTTGTAAGCCCATCCCTCTTCTTACCCTCTTATAAAACTACCTAACTTTTTCTCCCATTAGCCAAACTTGTTGTACAGTTATAATAACCATCAACAAAGCGACTGGCCATGGGCAATTATAATAACTTGAACTGCGCCCTAAATTTGGAAGCAATTTTCATAGAGAAAACTTAATATCAAAAACTCCTTTCAATTTGATTAACTGAAGAATAGAATAAGTTTTGTTTGCTTCCTATGCATGTTATAATCCACAATTTCTTTCCTTTATTCTCTTGTTAAGACCAAGAAAAATTTGAACTCCTGTCAAACAAAGTTGAATTTCACTTTTTATTTATTATACAAATTGATCTATCATGAGAAAGAATAGTGGCCAACAAGCCATTTTTAAGAAATTGAACACATCAGATTCAAAGACTGACTGACTAACTTTCATTCACAATATTCCAATTATTTTCAGAGCTACAATGGTCAGTTTTTTGAAATTCTATTCTGAAGCTTGAACACTACATTATGTTTCTGGGAAAAAAAAACCCCAAAACAGATCATTGTAGTTCTAAAAATCACTAAAATATTGTAAGTGAAAGCTCCTCTAATTTTGATCACAATTTCTCTCAACTTTTTAAAAATGGCTCATTCAACACTTATGTACAGCCCCTCAGTAATAGCAAACAACTTTTCTTATTACATGATGTCTTGAAGACAATCAATTCTAATTTAATCCCAAATTAGACAAAGCCACTCTTTAAAATGCCTTCAAATAAATTTATGGATTTCTCCAGAGAGCCTTTCAAAGGTTTTAGACCAGGTGTATTACCATGAATGAACTGCAGGTGTCATCGCTCCACAGTGTAGACCCCAGCCTCAAAAATAACTTGATGAAAGCTCAGAAGATCACTAATATGAGAAATTAACCAGGGGGGGGGTAAGGTAATACTTTGAAACAGCAGATGCCTGGAAGCAGAGGTCTAATGCCAGCCTATCAAAGCAGGGCCCACCTAAAGAGGCTGGTACTTGAACTCTACTTCTAAACATTCAATTTCTGAATGGGAACCTATTCAAATATCTGCATTGAGTAAGTCTTTGAGTTGAAGCTTGGATTATCCATCAAATCTGGGAACCCAGTTCGATACTTCCAGTCTTTGAAACTCCTCAAAAGTAACAAATCGATTGGTGCTTTTATTGCTTTAAAGCTGCTCAAGTATTTATATTTTGTTCTGTTACTTCTGACATCTTTACTAATTCGATGCTGATGGATGACATTTATCTATATTTAACAACCCTTCACTGTTATATTCTGTTGAAAATAACTTTTTAAAAAAAAATCTTGATAAGTTGTAATATCATGCTTCCAAAATAATTTTGATTTACTTTTAATAACTTTTTATTTTTATTTTAATCATGTTTATACCAAGTTGAACGTTTACAGATAAAATTTATAGAAGTACTGTATTTGATGGCACACGAGACCTCTCCCTTATCCATTTCAGCAGGAAATGGAGAAAAAAAAAGAAAAAGGATTTTCTGTGTTTCTCACAGTTCTTTTTTGACTCTCATGTTCTTGCCCATGTGGGACTGAACACTGAAAGTTACATTTACATTTTTGAGCTTGCTTGCTTCTTCCTTTTTTTTTTTTTCTTTCTTCTGTCTTTTTTTTTTCCCCCCCCCCAATTATTCAAGGAACGTTAGAGGTGGGGGGTATCCCCCCACTCATTCCTCAGAGAGAAAAAATGGCTCAAAAAAGTAAATAAAAAAAAAAGCCATCAAATATGGTATTTTATTTATGAATTCAGGAGTAGGTTGTTTTTCTCTTCGGCTTAGAAGTAAAGGAAAAATTTCGACTTTTCTTTGAGCCAACAACTCGAGTTCATTTTCACTTTTACCAACCCCCCGTAGCTATATCTATATAGTACTAAAAGTCTGATTTTGTTTATCTGTGTGTGATCTGTAAGTTGCTAAAATAGTGCATTGTAGCTAGAGGTTTAACGAAGGTACCCCATAAATAAACAAACTTGAATGTTGTTAGAAAAAGAACTGGGTGATTTGCAATTTAATGATGATAATGTGGAATCTGCATCTGAGCTCACCCCTATCTATTTTAAAATGACAGATTTGACTAAGGGAGAAAACTATGAAATACTAACTATAGAATAGTCTCCTTTATCCTGCTTCATTCTGGTCATTTGAGATTGAACCAATTCTCTCTCAAATGGTGACTCGTTGGATCTCAGGGTTGTGTAGTATACTTTGAAATCCTTTGTCAAAGATACTCTTTTAAAATCTTGATTTAAAAAAAAAAAAAAAATTTTTTTATAACCACTAAAAATGAAGTGGAAGGCTTGGATTCAAACTCTGCAACCTACACTTGAGCAAAATATCTTTCATCCGAATTGACACCAATAAGCAAGGAGCAGTTGCTTCTATACATTACAGTACTCTGTGCATGCTTGTGAAATTTGTATTGTTCAAGTAAAGTTCAAACCAAGATGAGAACAACAGTCTACACAAAACCTGACATAATGAGATTTCCTCATTCCTTTCCCCCAAAATTTAGACAGGAACTATTACTTTGGCATCATTTAATTCCTGAATTGTTTTCCAACTGATACATTTCCTTGATTTTGAAGTTTGGTTTAATTCTATAGACAGAAATAAAAAATCATCACCGTGTGCCTCATTTCAACAGTTGAAAAATTAACATAATTCAAGCGAAACAGTTGGTACAAAAGTTACTTCCCTTGTGACTTGTGAAAAGGGGACATGGTGCTCATTATTTTCTTTAGAAATTTGTTACTATAATTGCTAGGTAGAAAATTTTAGTTTTTTAATGATTAAGTCAGTCTTTACTTGGATTGGTAGCCATGTTCTGCTGCAGTCATATATATATATAATATATATATATATATATATATATATATATATATATATATATATATATAAATTTAGTAAGGCCCAGATCGTTTTTTAATTGGACAATGAAGGTTTTCTGAATGGACGCTTAGGAATTTATTCTCTCCATCCACCAGAATTTGTTTGGGATTCTAGATAGTTTTCAATATAGTAATTTTTGAATTTATTGCAATTTCATGATATAATTCATAGATCAGAACAAAAAGTAATGCAATTACTGAAGTGTCAGATATAGCTGTCATATGAGGCTTTGTAGCAAATGAGATAAATTTACTTTCCTATGCAAGTGAAATTTTTTTTAAATTCAGTCGTCTTTATAACATATCTCTGCTCAGATAGTGTGATGATTAGAATGTCTACCTCACATGCAGAAGATCCTGAGTTCAAGCCCTAGTAAGAGTGAAGAGTGGAAAATTTGTTCTGTAGGACAAATTCACTGGTGTTGCATGGAAGAGATAACAGTACGGAAATTTTTTTATTTATCAAATATGTACTGACATTGTTACACAGGGCTTTCTCTAATGATAAACTTGTTGGAGCATAACAAGGAAAATACCCATGTATATACAAGTTATTTCCAAATCATAAGACTAAGATAAATTGAAAAACATATTTTTTCTTCTTTCTCTTATGAAAAGAAATAACTATGAAATAATATACATAATCTAGAAAGCTTTGAGGTTTTATAAATTAAAAATCTTATTGTGGAATATCTGGATCTATTTATTTGTTTATGGATTGATATAATTTTGTCATGTGAGTTAGTTATCCACTATTTGTTTAGAAAAATTTCATAGCTACTAACGAAAGGTGTTGTGGTGGGATTACTAAATTTTATACGGAAAAAGACCTCACAGTAATACCAGTGAAATTTTTTTGAGAGGATCATTAGTTATTCACTTTGGAACAGTTCTAGGGATATATGATACAATACACACACACACACACAATCTTTCCCTTTTTTAGATTTTTTTTTCCAAATATTTTGCCTGCAATTTATGAAAAGCTGATTTGAAAAGCAAATGTTATCTGAAAAAGAAAAGCTCATCCAAATTTGGTTTGCTATTCATACCATCAACTTTATTCATCTTCGGTTGATTTCTGCTCTTTAAATTTGCCCCCAGTCCCACAACTTAGATCATATATTATTATTCTCCCAGTGATCACGAGGGTAGAGAGAATAGACCAATTGCTAGTTTAGTACCCTTTACAGAATATTCATCTCCAAATCGCTAATTACCTCCCTTTGTCTCAAAAATTATTTTGCTTTGTGGACGCTATTTTTCTGTCTATTTCTAATGCAATCATTCATTGTTTCCGACGTTCCAATTGTTATCAACTGATTATTAGAATGTAAATTAGGTTATATTGATTTTGGGGCGATATTTTTTGTTTCATCTCTGCAATAACTATTATTGTTTTCGACATTTTAACAACAATCAACTAGTTATGATATAATTCAACATTCGTGACCAATAAAATTCATGGGTTAGACCTACCTTTTTCTTTTTTTTTTTTTTTTTTTTTCTGGATTTGAAAAGCCTTGAATCTGAAATTCAAGATGATTCATTAAGCCAAAAAAGTATAAGGAGTAATTCAGGGTTTGAGATAAGATATTTCGAAAAGAATATTAAATGCAGCACCCCCTTCCACACACACACTCTATAAAACTATCTGTATGAAATCCAGCAGCCTTGGGCATAAAATCTTCTCCAAATTTTTGTCTTGTAATCATCATAAACAAATTGAAACTTCTTGCTCTCCTCCCCCTTATTACATACCCTGTAATATATTTACTCTCATGCGTTGACTAAACGATTCAACCTGTTCCACAACATAAATACGTACATCATGGTATCTTATCTAAACTTGTGCACTATGCATGTTTTCCTGGCCTCTCTGAAGAGAAAGTAACAAATGTCATCCATTATGTTTCTGTCACCAAGTCATTAACTCAACTCAGCAAGGTGTCTTTTTTTATAATTTTTTTTTTATCTTGTCCTTTTTCACCATCCCTGTCTGGAGAACTTGAAACAAATACAACGTACACCCTGCATTCTCTTTAGTAAGCTAACAATAACATTTTTCTTTGTAACCAGTTAAGCCCTAGAACTATAGTGACTGAAATTCCAGTCTTCCACAGTTAATAGGTTTTAAGCTTTTATAGGGATGTGTCTGTGCTCAGATGTTAGATGATCAGATATAAATTGGTGTACAACTATTTATCAGATGTGAACTCATCATTGAAATGAATTAAAATCAGCAAATGGAATATTCTTGACTAGGAAAAAAAAACCCCAAACCAGTGAACTTATTTAGCTCTTGCTGGTATGGCTTAGTAGTTGAAGCACAAGGCTGAAAGGTCTGTAGTTCAATACTTGGTGCTAAGTTCATCATGACATGCATTTGATCAGGAGTAGGAAGACCTCTTCATTACAGTAGTCAGTTTAACACTACTTATACTTTCAATGTTTTGGCATTTCTGTCTATAACTATAGTCATTAATATTCAAAATCTGAGTTTTAATTTTTTTGTTTGTTTTCTTGGGTTTTTTCTTTTTTCTTTTAGCTGTGAATTGATTTCTTTTTAGATTCACTCGTTAATTTTGCAATAGCAAATAACCATGTACACAAGTTTCATTATATTGATCATTTGCTTTTCTGGTCTTCATTTTAAACATGTATTGTTCTAGTTCTTACAATTTTAACGTGTATTTACTGGTCTTGATAATGTCAAAAATAGCTCCTTTTTTACTGACCCTTTGGTATAAGCAGTGGCCAAAGAGCTTAGCTTAGGATGACCAAAAGTTTTTAAAGAAAAGATTTGAATCTTAGAAATTGGTTTCTGGTTTTATTTCTCAATCATTCATGTATCTATAAAACTAACAAAGTACCTGTCAAAAATAAGGGATTATTTTAATATTGATTTGCATTTCTGCCATGGATCAGAGTATCTGTGTACTCTATCTGAAATCAAAATGTCGCTCGATGGATCAGTATGTAGTTTCTGTGCACTCTGCCTAGGATCAGTGTGTACTATCTATGCACTCATTTGAAAGTGTTACATAAAAAAGAAATAGATATAAAATTGTGTATCGACATGTGTGGTTATTTTAGTGATTTTCTTCTTTCCTCCCCCCCCCCTAAAATTCAGAGAGAATTTCCTTCCACCTTCGAATCCATGCACCGCAATAACTTGAATTGTGTGGTTTTTGATCAGCGTGGGTTTTGATGTATTGCGGTCAAGGTATTGCTGTACAAATTAATGTAACTAAAATTGGGCTGAAAAAAATCAAAATTTGTGAATGAATTAACCGACACTATTCAAGGTAGGACACTTACTCTAACCATTGCATCAAGACTCACGGAATCAATCTCTTTGCTTTTTGCAATCATGAATCCAGACATTGGTCAAATATCGTTAACTTTTCAGATTCACTGCGTATATTCTATTCAGATACTCGTTAATTCCCTGATATTGAAATGTCGACTTAATACTTGCATACACACATAATCACATAATCATGCTTATTCTGATATATCATGAAATAAGATGGGATTTTTCTCTCTCTCTCACGACAAATGTATTATCAAGTGTGTATCTACTTGCCCCCAGCCGTACCCAACTTTTATAAAGCCCCCACCTTCTTTGACGTGCACTACCCCCCCCCCCGGTCCCCCATCTTCCTCGACGTGCGCTACCCCCCCTCCCCGTCGCCCATCAAGGAGATGCAGATGAGAAAGGCAGAAAAAGAATAAAATGTCAATGTAAATAATGCTCTGTGGATTCCAGATTTGAGCAACGGATCAAATAACAATAATAAAATGTTGAAGGAAAAACGGAAATCCTTGTTGGAATTATTTTTCTTTTTCGTTGCTTGATTTTACTTTTGTTTTTTCAAGTTTTTGTTGCAACAAAACACTCACCCATGAGAATTGGCCTCACACCAAGCCTTTTTTATTGAATCCAGGTCAAGTGGTGTATGGACTTCTGCAAGTTATAATTGCGTTTGATCAAAAGGCATCAGTCAAAAGAACAACACTGTAGTATAAATATCTTAACTGAATTTGTACTAATCAAACAATTCAATTTTTTTCTATTCATTTATTTATTCATTTTTTAATTTATTTTTTAATTTTTTTAAAATCTTTTTTTCTAATTTAAAAAATTTTTTTTCTGTTGTAAGTTTGAATAAGTTTTATTGTGATTTTATCTATTTTGTACCATGTGACTGGGAAAATATTCAAAATTTAATCCTCCCTCCTTTTTTAATGTTGTCCTTTTGACTGATGCCTTTTGACTGATGCCAATTATAACTTGCAGTAGTCTGTACTATACTGTTCTTTTTCTGGTGACTGTTTTATCTAGAGTAGAAAGCACTCCGATAACTCATAACTCTGCCAACCATATTTTCAGGGGAAAAAATTGATAGAAATTCATGGAGAATTTTTGGAGACAGCATGTGGAAAGATGTGTCCTATTACAGATACCTCTCCAACTTGGATTGTGGTAATAATACGCCACTCCATGAATTTTTAAAAGGATAAGAGATGCTTGGTTTTTATTTTTTGTTCTTATTGTAAATGATTTTATTTCGAAATTCTGAATTATTTCTCAAGTGGAAAAAACCTCTATGGAACCACCATAGATTCAACTAATGTATTTTATGGAGTTTGAGTTTAAATGTAAGATTTGATCCGTCAACTGTTGATTTCTCATAGCTCTTCTTCTCTATCATTTGTCTGTGCCCCTGCCTGGGGGGGGGGTATTTAAAGCATTTACATTAGGAAAATTCATTCATCATGATTTTTCCTCTCCTCCCCCCTTTTTTTGTCTCTTTTGAAATGATTGGACATTGCTGTAGATTTTAATTACAGGACATGTTACAAAAATAGCATTTTTTAAGGCGAGGAAAGAATAGTAGGCAAAATTCCTGGCACAATTATAATTCCCTATTTACTTGCGCTCCCACAAGAGTAAGATGTGACACAAGGTCATGTTTAATGTGGGATGGAACACTCATTAAAATTGCCCTAGTCCCTGGCAACTAATCATAATTCAGTGGTCCTGTTCAAAATGGGGCTTGCAGTATCTGTTCTTATCAGCTTAAGATCTGATACACCCCCGCTGTTGACTTTTCCTCTAACCCTTCATGTGTTGTCAGGTTAGAAATGTATTAATAGACTAATGAATTTGTGTCTACATGAGTGCAGGTCAGAGTTAACTTTAAAATGAATTAGTTAATAGTTTCTTAGACTAGAAGTTAATTTACCACAACTGAGGTTTAAGTCATCAAACATAGGCAACATATCAGGCTGATAAGAATAGATATCATCCTATGCTCTTGACCAAAAGGTCAAAGCCGCATTTCAGAATTATGTTACTGGCAAATTTCTTAATAGCGCCGTGTATAAAGAGGGTATGGTTTAAAATTATACATAGTATTCAAAGAATTTTGGGATTTTAATCTTTGATCGAGATTGCGAAATGTCTGTCCCATTTTGAAATCAAGTTCTTCATCGAGACTGGAGTCGTCAAAGTTTAGAGCTCTGAACGTGTAACTGGTTGCACTGGGTGCAATGGCTGTTTCTATTGGTGCTGTTAAATAAGTGCTGCTGCTGCTACTACCGCTGCCCCCAACTGAAGGGGAATCTCTGAAAGGCTTCTTTCTAGAATCTGTGTCCTCAAACTCTGCAAAAGAAAGATGGGGGGGAAAAATGTTACGTTTTTCCGATTTCAGTCCTTTATATATGCATTCTAATCTAAACAGCAACATGAAAACACTTGACCTTCAAGAAAAAAAAAAAGAATGGAACAAAGAAAAACTTTCACTCATCAAAATAGACTGCAAAGTATAGCAAGATACCAACAAAAAAAAATTCTAATGTGACTATTGTTTAAAGGAATTAAGGTTGGTGAATTAAGTAAGGATTTTGTTTGCTTTTAGAATGTCAGTTCATATCTGAACATGGAATAAAATATTGTGGAAGGATGAAAGTTTGCAATTGGAGTTGTAATAAAATTATTTGGTGTTGAAATATATGAAAGAATTATCCGTGAATTTATACCGTTAATCTATTAACTAAGATCTAAATTAAATTAAAACGGGGAAGAAATGTAGAATTCAGACCACTTTAAATACATTAAAAGTATATTGTGAAGAAATAGTATCATAAAATTTAAAAACTATAATAATTACAATTATGGCCATATTTTTCACTCGCTGTGTCCGTTATAAAAAAAAAATGCCATTTTTTTTTTTACTAATTTGTGTTAGAATGATCAAATATACAATTCTCCATGATCAAAATCATTTATGCTGCTTTAATATAGGAGGTATACGTAGGAACCAAATATAAGCCACTTAGCTAGGATTACCAAATTTTGATTGTGTTATCCTACTTTTAATTTAGTTGAAATATGTATTTAGCATGTGACACTTTATACTCAACCAGTGAGGATAACCCCTAAGAAATTATGGGTAATAACATCATACTATATGACAAAGATATTAGGAAAAAGAGAAATCACAAAAACAGTAAAATTATGCTTCAAATAATGCTTTGGGAAATCAGAATGGCCTTTGCATTTTAGATTAAACGATTATTGATACTGAATAAAATTGATTGACCATAACACTTGACGAAAATCATTCAGTTGAATTAAATTTGAGTCCCTGAAAACGTTGTGTTGATAGTTTATGGTCTTTGTTTTCCACAGTCCATTTGTTCAGTACATTTATCAAACAGTTTAATAAATCCAAAATTTGTTCATACGAATCAACAAGTTTGTTAAGCCTAAATTCATTATACCAAGGTTTGTTATAGTAAGGGTTTACTGTATATATAAACGTTCAGATAGTATTCTTTTTGGAAAATTTAAATTAAAAATGTTACTATTAATGTCAATAGGTGATGAGATATCATAGCAATATATCTTATCAGCTGCTCCAGGACAATCATAGCTTTCATCTGTTCATTGCCATTAGTCTCTAATTATGAATAAATATGTTCATAAAATTGAAATTCCCAAACATGATTTGAAATCGTGGCCAAGTGATTAGTAGCTAGTTCTCTTACCAACTGAGCCAGACTGATAATTCTCACATATCTATGAATTTATTTATATGTACTATACAAAAGTTGTAATAATCATCTCCAGTTGTAATAGAAGTATGAGTGGAGTTTGCCCCTGCAGCAACTAGGCTTGTTATCAGAGTATTTTCTAAATTTTGTACTAAATATAAAACGAGATTTGCTGTGCTAGGGTCAAACTCCCTTGCTTCATTAAAATTTAGAAGTTGAGCAAAATGGAATTAGGTTCCCCATACAACTATATTTCAAAACTATGTCCTATTTCAACTCCTTTAGTAGCAATTGCTGTCAATGAGATTTCCAAACTTTTGTGAAACAAGTTGACCTGAGTTGGGCTTTAGAATTTGGAGTGAATTCATCATCAGTTTTAGCGTACGTCACTTTGTCACTGTTCTTTGTGCATGATGTCACTGTTTTGGGGTCTGGTCATTGTCACTCAACATTGTTGTTATATATGAAAATATAGTTGGAACTTTATAGTAGGAGTTTGATAACAGACATACCTTTCTCCATGGATGTTGGGCTTAAACTGAACGTGCTCCTCGGTGTAAATGACACCATCTCATCACTTACACCCAATCCTTCCATTTGTCTTTCCTCTTCGTTGGTCGAGTCCTTCATCTGTAAGATGTTCATGGTACTGCGTAGTGTCTTACACAGATTGAGTGCTGCTTTAGCAATGTATTTTGTCGGAATGATGTTTCTGTCTAATGATCTGGCTAAGGCTTCCTCACTGATCAGACTCCAGTCTATGGCATCGAGGAGAGATTCCTTTTCACTTTCACTTAGAGAATCGTATTCTGAAGAGACAAGCAAAAAAAAAATAGATTACATAAAACTGAAAGAGAATTAGAAGCAGGTCTGATGAGTCATTCCATAGTCTGTCACACTAGCAATATCTTTTGGCAGCATGGTGTGTTGGGGGTGATCGGTTGAAATTTGGAAAAAGAGGGTGATGAATGGATAAGTTACTTTTCTCGCTTCTTGTTTAGGCAGTGATTACTAGTCTGAATTCTCAAAAAAAAAGAAACGTACTGCTAGATAAAGTAAGGAATTGATTTGGCAAAAACTTTCATAGCAAATTGAACCCCCACAGAAAACCTGGGGGGAGTAAAAAAAACGCCGTAATAAAGAGTAAATGCTGAAAATTTCAGCTCTGTAGATTCTTTGGTGAGGCCTGTACATGTTATTCATAGCCAACCAGCCAAACCAACTTGAAAACTGAAAAAAAACCTATTTTGACTGTTTCGGTTGATGGTTCTAAATAATCTTTATTACAATAATCTGTTAGGCTACAGATATACTGTGATATTTGGCAAACTGTTGCTGGTGAGCATACTTCACTCTGTATGTGTCTATGAGCACAGCTCAAAGTAAATTAAAGTGTACACAAAAGGTTAGACACCTGAAATGTTAAAGTAAATAATAATTATTACCATTATGATAAGACTTGAATGTACCCATCCAAAATGACTGGAATATTTAATTCTGGATTGGCACTTAGTAGCCTAAAGCTATTTTATTAAGAAATTCGTTTTTAATAACTGAAGTATCCTAATTTTAGGTTTTTAAAAGTCTCAACTCATCTCAAGCTGACTTGAAGTCTTAAAAGTTTCTTTGATGTAATTTTCATTACTATGTCATAATAGGAATGTAAATCAACCAATGATATCATCCCATTTGAATGCAAACAAATAGAATTATAAACAGAAGAGAAAAATTTGCATAAAAGCTCATCATATGGTTAGATATTATGATTATGATTATTGAAAATAGTCTTTTAGCTAACTGTTTTTGTTAACTAAGTCTCAATTAAATAAATTACTTTGTAGAAGGCAATCATACTTGTATTGTGTTATAACATGCCAATACAGTTTTATCAGCCTTGGGTGATAGGCTGTGCCCAAATTATCTCTTGAAACAATTTCAAATTTACATTTTCACGAGTTTTTGAGGTGCACTTCCTTTTATCACTGAGGAAAAACTTTGTGCAAAGAAAGATTTTTGCATGCACTGACTACTTAGAACTAGTGGAACATAGCTGGTGATCTTAATTCTCTCTGGGCACCCTAAAAGTTATTTGTACCAGACTGGGCTAAGATTAGAAAATATGTGAATCAAAGGAAGAATCACTCAGGTTAGCATGCTTTCAGCTGAGAAAGCTCAACACTCAATAACAAAAAGATCCCATCAGTTTTGAAAAGAAGGGTCTCCAACCAATGTGTCCTCCTGACAGTCATCTATGGAACTGAAACATGGAACCTAACAGAAAAATTGGCTCTCAAACTAAGAACCATATATCGTGTCCAAGAGAGGATTATATGGAGTGATCACAAGACAGCACAATATATTGGAGAAAAAACAGGAGTCAGAGGTGTAGAATCCATTAGAAAATGCAAATGGTAATGGGCAGGCCATGGTGCAAGAATGTTGGACAACTTCTGGACATCACATTTCATGACGTGGATTCCCAGAGAATGTGTAATTGAGAAAATAAGATGGTGTGATGATTTAGACATGTTCGGGAGATATATGCTGCAACACCTGTGATAGAGAGATCTGGTGAATCTTGGGGAAGGTTCAAGTTCTATGATGGACATTGAAAGATCAATGATGATGACAGAAGCCTAGAAAAAAAATGATTCAGTTGCATTTTCTTTTTCACACTGGAAAAAACTTGGAATGCTGTGACTTTTACATTAGTCCTCACTATGGAAACGAAAAACCCAACCCTGACTCTTTTTCCTGGGGGCAGTGAACCAAATAAACATGACATATCGATTCCCTCTGATTATGAAAATTTGTTTTGGTTGGTCCTAACAAAAATGCCCCTTAACGCTATTCCCCTACATTGGAAATAAATTTTTGACAGCCTTAGCCTAGTCTTCTGGAAAATCCACAAAAATCTTACGACTTGGACTGATTTCAGACCCTACAAAAAAGATATACAAGACTGACCGTTTAGGAGAAAGGTTGGAATGTTTTGATTCACCAAGGCAAAATTGGTGTTAAAATTTGACCCCAAGCTAACGCCAAGAATTGAGTTATTTCTATTATTATTCCGACTATCCTCATCTTGCTTGTTTTTCATACAACGTTTCGGCCGTTGTACTCTACGGCCTTCATCTGGTAGGTGTGGGGAAGTAACGAACCGAACCCTTTATTTAACCGACGGGGGTATGTTGACCGCACTCCCCTCTTAGCATTAGTAGTATTATTATTGTCTCACACTGGGATTGAACCTAGAACCATCAGATTACTTGCAGCAGTTTTGTCTGATTCTGTAACCACTACGCTATGTGTCCACATGTAGTGGTGACAGAATCAGACAAAACACTAGTAATGCTAAGACGGGAGTACGGTTAATATACCCCGGTCAGTTAAATAAAGGGTTTGGTTCGTTACTTCCCAACACCTACCAGATGATACCTGATGAAGGCTGTAGTGTACAACGGCCGAAACGTTGTATGAAAAACAACCAAGATGAGGATAAATAATACCTCATCTCAAAAATTCAGAAATATACTAAGAATTGAGTTTCCAATTGGCAAGAAAAAAAAAATGCAAATTTATTTTAAATTCTTTTCTAATTGGCAATTTTTTTCATATTTTTTTCCTGTAAAGTTTTTCTATTTTTTCTATAAAAATTTTCATATTTTTTCTATAATGTTGTAAAAAAAATTTCTATAAAGTTTTTCTCTAGTTCGCAAGAAAAAGAAAATGCAATATCATCTTATTTTTGGGCTTTTGTAATTTCTTTCTGTGAAGTTTTTTGCAGACTATCCTCATTTTTGTTCATTTTTTTTAACACAACATTTCAGATGTTATACCCTACGGCTGTCTTCAATGTCTGTAGTGAACAAACATTATTTCAAGGTCAGATCTAGGATTTTGAACAGCACGGGTTCCAAATGGAAAACTATTTTTACAAATAAATACGTGAAAAAAGTTTCAAACATTAAAAACAAGCAAGTAGTATGTGATGTGGCATTTTTCATTTACATTCGACTTACTCTTTAGCACTAGAATTGATACAAGACTTAAGTAAATAAAATTTACCACAGAAACAATTATTAAAAAATTATAAAGAATAAGTCAGGATTCATCTTATTTATATAAGATGGAAAACAAAATTTTGAAAAATCTGTCTTGACTTTTAAAAGTTTCCCTTTAATAGTGCTTTGCTCAAACAGGGGGTTGTTTTGACCCCCTGGTCTGAATCAGTAATCGTTTATTAAGCTAGATTGTACAAGAAGGTGGCTTTAAGTTACTTAGTGACACTTGTGTGTGCATAAAAATGTTTTCATCTTTCTATATAGCCTCCTGTTGTGCATGACTAATGGGAAGGGTTGCCAGATAGTTGGCGATATTTCTGGCCAAAATTTCGTAAAAATGGCCAAATGCAAAAATTGTTGAAAAAACAGTGCAATACAGCAATACACACACCAAAAAATGAGAATTTATTCAAAATACTCCAGCAACAAGATCAACTGAACTTAATCAATCCTATATTTCAAATTCCCAAAATGGGAGTCCCCAAACTTTTGAAGTCATTTATGGGGCCTTTTCATACCATCCTTGATCCTACATCAACACCCAGGCATATATGAAAAAAAAATGGAGTTGTGCAGTTTTGGACATGGATTCATTTTATTGCCTTTACAGAAGGTCAGCTTTGTCAAATTTGGCCATAAAATGGCCAAAATGGCAACTTTGCTCGAAGGTGTGATATAAGTGGAGAAAGGACACACACCCCCACACACAACACACCCGATTGAGCTGGCTGCATAATCTCAGTTTCTGTCAGTTTCGCAATTTGATTTTGGGGCTCAAGGAATGACACATGAACCTGTCTGAACCTGTGAATGTCGAGAAGGCACAATAGTCACTTCCCATTCAGACACCTGACCCTCAGTAACTGAAGCTTCTCTATCAACCACACTAAACCACTTAAAATGATTGTTTTCCTGGAGGCATTGAAGAGTCGAGGAGAAAGGGTGCAATTTGTGATAGAAAGTTGCCACAATCTGGATATTTTTTTCTTTTTGTAAGAAAGTACTGGCAGCCAATTGGTTGACAGCACAAGAAATGTAATTGGCAAACCAAGTTCAAAGTTGTGCTAATGACCTTAGAAAAGGCATGAATCTAACTATTCTCCCTCAAACTCATATGTTACATAATCATAATAATTCTTTAACAAACCGCTAAAACTGCTACTGCTTCTACCAGCAACTAATAATACAAATACTAAAAAGACAGTTACACCCAATAGCTGTGACATCATGTAACTATACAATATACAGTATTAAATGTCTTCTAACTGAATACACACTTGCCTCTTGTCTTATCTATCTTCCATCTCAATCTAAATACAACTCATCCATACGCTGTCCATCGGCAAACAAAACTATATGTAAAATAGCAGATGAAGCGAGTTAAGTCACTCTGGATGCTTGTTGCCTTCAAGTCAATTTCACTGATTACGAACCTCTAAGAATTTTGAAGTTTAACCAAGATGGAGAAACTGGTGATATGCAGAGCCCAGGCAGGGATAACTGAAGCCTTAGCCAGTGTAAGGGCCATTCTGAATTATTATTTTTCTTTTTCTTTTGTAAGTGCTAAGCTGTCCTGATTGTTATTTGTATAAGTGTCTATTATTTGTCAGCTTCAACATAGCCACTCCTTGTATCCAAGGGTTGGCCACTCTCTTTTTCTATTCTATTGAATCAGCAACATGAGTTGGCTAAACAAACTCCAAACACAAATTCCATTGTCTTTGTATTTAATTTCTTTGTTTCCAAGTCCACTTTTTAATGTTGTAACTCTTGCGCCTGGGTTTTTCTTGCGAAAAAAAAACAACAAAAACCTGATGCAAATATAAAGTCTCCATTGCATTTTCAAAACATTTCTTTTCATACCAATTGATTAATAAGTACAAGAGAATATCTAATAAATGTGTTATATACATTAACATAAAGATACATTAAAGAAATAACACACTATTAAAAAATGTGTACTCTTGTCGCAGCAGGGCGGGGAGGCACTGGATTGATAGCTTGCCAGGACGTGTTAGCTCATCAGTGGCGGCTAAACTGTCGTCCGATAGTAATAGTCATACAGGAAATGGATATTTACTACTTCTAATACCAGCCACCGAAAGTTTTAGGGATAGACGACTTGAAAAATTCAAATAGGATTAATTTATTCAAGATGCCAGTCGAGGGGTTTTATTTAACAGGAATAATCTCTGTGTTTGCAACAATTAACAGTGGTTAATAAGTGAAGCAAGCTAAGCTAAATAGTTCTTCCATTTGGGGATGTGGGTTCAAATCCCACCTTATTCTTCATTTCCTGATCAACGCTGTTTGCTCTCTGTCAAAGGGTAATCGTCCTAAACGAAAGTTGCTGTAAAAAGCAACTAATCAAATTAGGATGAAGGTAAAAAGTAGTCATTTATGATTTATGATAATTCCTCTAATGAAAATGAAAAAAATAGAAAAATGTATTAAAACAATTACCATCTAAAATCAGTCTAAGTTATTATGACTTCACTTGTTTTCATACTTGATAGAAAAAAAATACATATTGCATGCTTTTTTTGCATACTGGGCTGAATTTAGATCAATAAAGGTTTGAAGCATCGATGAACTCTGGGCTCCTCTCCCCTACAGATGTATATATATATATATTATTGTTGTGTCATCCACAGACAGCTGTTTCGATGTATTACATCTCTTCAGTATGGCTATAGACTTTCCATTATCCCATCCAGTACCACGAGGCAGGATTGAAACCTTCGCTTCAGGCCTGGAGGCCGATATCCTACCCCTGAGCTATGGAACTGGACGGTCAGTAAGGCTGAATTTAAACAATATATTCATTTACAGATAAATTCCCCATCCACCTGAATGCTCTATTCCTATGGAAGAGCATTGTATAAGCTTACAATGGATGAGTTACCTCACTTGAAGAGTGCTCAACCCTGAATAGAGGAGCATTAATATGTAGCCTTGGCTTCCCACCTAAATCTCCCTTGGGCCCCTTAGAGTCTGAGGGCCTAATAGTTAAATATGGTACTGATCTGTAGAACTGATTGTTGTTACTGGCTAATTGTCTGTCTGACTGACATACTGAAAAACTTCCACCATAGCTCATTTCCTCCCACTCCTACACATGTCTGAAAGTGCAATGGAGAGAACTAGTGCATCTATGATCTGACTTACAGGCTCATTATATTTAACACTAATTTGAACTAACAGTTTTGGGTTAGAACTTTTAACCTAGTGTTTATAAGTTGTGACTTGTATAGCAATAGACCTCTGATGAGTACTAACTACTTGAAAAATCTCATTTGATATCTTATCTTCAACGGATTACAAACGGCTTATTTTTTCAAGTCTGAATCTGACTTTCAACACATTCTTCTATCCCAAATAACCAATTATCATGGGTGACAAATGTTTTGTCCCCAGGGTGAAGGAAACAGGAATCAAGCTTATTGCCTTGTTGTCATGCCAGTAATTGATATAATCCAAATAAATAGCAACATACTTGTGGCCAAATGCAAACAGACTACTTTTCTTTCTTATTTTCCCTTTGCCTATTTCTCTTCTATTTATCGAATCAGCCTAGCCCCATAAATAACCTGCACAACAAAGTGGGCTACAGGATCTTCTCTCATTGCTGGTTCATGTGTCTGTCTGTGTCTCTAGGCACCATATAAAACCTAGAAAATTTAAATGATTTCACTACAAGGCACCATATAAAAAAAATCTTTTTCTTCAGTCTTCAGTCTTTTGGGACCAACATTATCCAAAACTCAAAGCATCTTTTTTTCAGAAGTAAAAAAAAAAATCATTTATTTCTAAAAGTAGATAATATGTATCACCGTAACCCCACAAATTGTCCACCAGACCAACAAGCCAAGTATGCTACAAATTCTCCTCTCTTTGCTCCTCAGTGTGTGTGTCTCCAGATGCTCCTTGTCTCCTTGTTGGGGGCTATTGACTTGAAAATTTGCATGAGTACACTGCTATGTACCATCTAGAAAACCTTTTTATTTTTTCAAAAGAATGTTTTTGTTTCTTATTTCTATGGTCATTTTTGGACCCAACAGTTCTCAAATCTTGTGTAGGTATTTTTTTTAGATAATTTTAGATAGAAGATTCTTTTTTTTAGATTATCAGTTTTGGTACATGTGCAGGCTATGTTGATTCATTTATGTGAGGTGCGGATATCTTTTTTCTATCTATCCCTCTTATCTTTCTTTTCTCTTGTTTTATTTCTTCTTTGTCTTTTGATTCATCTTTCTTTGTTACCATTATTTTCTTTCTTTCTTTCTTTTTTTTTTTGGATTCTTTCATCCTGTTTCTTTCTTTGTTCCTTTGTTTCTTTCTTTATTCTTCTCTTTACTCTTTTCTTTCCTTATTCTTTTCTTTCTTTGCTCCTTTCTTTCTCTCCTAATCTTTTCTTTTATTCTCTCTCTTTTATTTTTATATGAGCAGAGAGCCCATAAAAGAACGATGGTATTTTTTATGTTTTCAATGGATGGATTAATATTTTAGGATATGTCTATTTTTAAACATTGTTGTCAGTCTCATAAGGCTCCGCCCCCTCTCTCTCTCTTTCTCTTTCTCTCTTTCTCTTTTTAATCAGCTTTAAAGGGAGGAAAACAATAAAAATTATTTTTCGAACAAATTTACTCAGACACAGTTTTCTATCATCTACAGCAGTTTGTCACACTTTAGCTGCTGTACATGTCATATAAGTCTTCCTATCTTTAAATCGTCTCCAAAAAGAGGAAGAGAGTAAAACTTATGTCTTTACCATGACCAGAACGAACCAACAATCAAACATGCTAACAAACAAATTTGGTGACTACGGTCTTTATTTGTGCGGATTTTTCCTTCTTTGAATTTATTCCTTTTGTTCCTTTTCTTGTTCATTCATTCATTAAATATTTATTCACTCATTCATTAATTGTGTTTACTGGAACTTATAAAGTAAGCTTTATTGCAAATAAAAAACAAATAAACACTTATGTTATTTATCACCATGACAACAAAACTCAAAAGTAGCTGGTTAAGTGCAAATGAATAACCGAATAATTGTTTAATGAATGACTGGACTTCAAGCAAAGAAGATACCGAGTGGCACAATGGTTGGGAAAACAAAATCTGTAGACTGGGGTTGAGTTTTGGCTGAGGCTGTTTGCGTACACTGTGCACTTATGTCCTTGGGAAAGGTATGGATCTGTTTCTACTCCAAGCTATGGATGAATAATAGGGCAGTTCCCTAAAAGACAGTCCATATAAGAAAAGGTTTCTTTGACAGAAAAAAAAACTTATAGTTAGGAAGTTGCCAATGCTGGACCCGAGTGTCAATGAAGGAGGAAGGTTGGATGTGGGGCTAGCTCCACCGATCACATTAAAAACTTATTTTCTACAGGAACCACAACAGGGTGGTTGCAGCCCTATGCTCCACAAGATGTCTACCAAAAACAGAAATAAACAACTTCAACCAAAGGAGTGACTGGACTAAAATCTGTAGCACAGTTGGCAATACTTTCCTCTTAAGCCTTTTTAAAAAAGTCAACCATAACTGCTTATAAAGGTTTCTTCAGTCTTCAAGTTGGTTTGGCTGGCATCGCATGTTTAGGGAATAGAGTGAATGACGATCCTGGGGAGGGGTCAATTTACAATGTAAGTTTATGCTAAATTGGTCCCTTAGTTTGTATCTGCTCATGCTTTTTTATAAGGTTCAATGCAAAAAAATGTCTGTTTTTGCAGAAATAGCAGTTTTAACCCTTAATTGAGCTGTGGTGACCTCTAGTGACCTATGAGGTCAGCGCTACCAATTCAATGTTCATCCTTGAGTTTGGTTACCTTTTTAGACTAATTTTTAGCCCCCAGGGTCCAGCCGTTTGGCTGGCCATGAGGCATATACACACAACTAACAAACAATCCCTGGCATTATATCAACAGATTGAATGATTGAAAGGAAAGACGATGGATAGATAAGATTTTCGGCCTCTATTTTTTTTATAAAATACCCAAGTTTATAAAATATTGATGGCCCCACGGAGGCCAAACCCCAGTTTCGGGTGAGTGGCTTGCTCTGTTCTCTTCAGTTTATGTCTTTTTTATTACCAAAGCTGAACTGATAAACTTCCTCCTGTTTGCAATCTAGACATTCAGAGGAGAACAACTTAGTTCAGATACTGGGAAATATTGGTAGTGTATGGCCCTGTTGGGGGTGCAGGTTGATCGAGTGGGTAATGTCACAGAAATAGTACTTGGTGAGCTGAATTCAAATTCAGGCTGAGATAGTTTGTGTTCACTTAAGACTGCAGCCCTTGGGAAAGGCATGAATCCATCTCTCCCTACATGGATGAAGAGAGTAATACAACTTTAAGCGCTTGTAGACTCTAAGACTATTCTCATATATTGTAATCCAAGAAATCCCGAGTAAGTCATAATGATATTCTGAATCCGAGCCGTGTAAGGGTACTACTTATTTTTTATTTGGTCCTGTTAAAGAGGCTTGTTATCGAATGTAATTTGGTATGAAAGTATTTGCGGGTAGGTAGAAAGTTATCAGAAGAGTGGGGGAAGGGAAAAGGTTTTGAGCTAAACATTATCATTTTACACCTGTATGGTTTGGAAAGGCATGAACTCAAAAACAACCGACAGCATAATTACAGATTAATACCATAAACAAGTTTGGTTACCAAAGACCAAACTCTTTGTCTTCATAGTATAGCTGCTTTCCTGTGGGTTATTGAACGGGTTATTAATACCATTCTAACAGTATTTCTATTGAAAAAAGCATTATTATTTACTTGAGTCTGGCACAAGGCCTTGGGTATGGTTCACCGAGTGAGAATCTGTCACTGCTCTAGTGAATTGGTCAGTGAGGTAAGCTTGCACTATGTTAGGCACTCACAATTTAATCCATTTGTAAGATTCATTTGTTTGGTCTTCTCTGGTAGTGATTAATTTAATTATACAAACTTTGATTGAAGTTTTGTAAATTTTGAGATATTAGTTCTTCAGAATATCCTTTTTTATGTAGTTTAATGTATGGTTTGAATTCTTCATTTCATTCTTGTTTTGATCAAATCACATTAAAGTTTGGTTTTGGCATCCTTGTTTTGATTATATCAAATTGAATTTTTGGTGATAGAGAAATTCCAAATTCTATTTTAACCCTTTTGGTGCTGGATATACGTATAGCTATGGCTCAAATAAAAAATACGATTCATATATTTAGGGAGTGAAGATACATGGAGAATTCAAATTTTGTCATTATTTGATCAAAAATTTTATTTTGGAGGTAAAAATTGGGGCCATATGGCCCTTACAGTCGTCCAGGTTATGCAGTGTCAGATAAATTTTTGAATTATATTTCATTGATATGAGCAATATGGCTGTTCCCACCCTGGAAGGATTGAAATATTTTTGATACATTAAACAATTGTATTTATTTACTTTTTGTTTAATTTTGATTTTGAAATTGAATAGACACACCAGCCATTCCATTTCCCATTAGTTTTTTAATTTATTTTTCATTTTGAAACAAAAATTCTATTTAATTTAATCAAAACAAGAATTCAGACCCTTTAAACAACATAAAAAGGATCCCAAAATTTTAAAAACTTATATCAAAACAAGGATTGTGTAAAATAAATGACTTCTGGTGAAGACCAAAAAATGAATTTTTTTGGATAGATCAAATTTGGGTCCATGAAAGTATTGTTGTGCCATGGATTTGAACTGCGCACTGTACAGACTTTTGATGCTGCCCTTCGTGATCAAAAGCCTTTGTGAGCCAATTTGCAAACAGTCAAAGAGGATTGCTTCAAAGGAGAGCATGGGAATAGGGTGTTAAACAGGATGAGTAATTCTTTTTAAGGGTAAAACTCTGGGGGTGACACCTCAAATTTGCAGTTTGGTCTTTGGATTTCTGGATCGAAAACATTGTAGAATAATCTTACTTACCTGCTTGGACTAATGTCTCCAAAATTTCCAGCATATTATCATAGTTCTGTTGATAAATGGTCGGAATAGAGCTGATCAATAATTTGAAAGTTTCTGATCGAAGACATTTCTGCTGGTTCTTCTCCATGAGATACATATCTAAGTATTTCCCGAGTTCTTGGCCCTGAGTTTTGTCTGCGTTGAATGTGGACGTGATGACATCAAACATGAGATCAGGAAGGATGGATGCAATTTCGTTTGAAGTCAGTCTATGGAGAATTGGACATGTCACTGACCGCAACACCCGCTGACTCTCCTCCAAGTTGCATGAGACCACTTCCCCAAGAATGTCCAACACATGGTCCACACTAAAGAACTCATGATTGAATGCCTCTGGCGGAAGTTCTGGCAGTAAAGCAACGATAACCATTGTCCTGTGACTCATCCCTTCTGTCTTGGGCGTCAGAAATTTTGTATCTCTGATTAAGTCACATTCGCGAGTCGGTAAGTTTTTGTTTCTCGGCATCTGAGGTTTTTTCAAGTCTTCATGCTCACTTTTTTCAACAATGTCACTCTCAACAGCTTGTTTGATGAATGGGATGATTAAGTCAATCAGTCCAGTTGGCTGAATACCCTTCTCTTTCACCTGGGCGACTAACTTTGCAAACCATTTCAGGGGTAAATTGTACAATTGCTGGACGATTCTCTCGTCATAAACATCACCCATCTTTTTCCCGAGCGGACTGCTGAATTTTGTTGGTGGTTGCACATAACATGTAGCTAATGCAGCAATGCACCGGTCAACCAGGTCGGCTTGCTCTGCCAGTTGACCCATGTTGTAACAATTCTCAAGCAATTTCACCATGACTGCTGCTGAGCGGCTCATCTTTGCAGACTTAATCATATTTTCAAGAAACTTATCGCTGATGTCTGACAGACTGTCCGACCCAAACATCTGCAGGAATTCTGCAGCCACTCGAAGTTGGATAACATTATCAGCAGCAAAGCAAATTTTGATGCCGTAGCAAAAATCAGCGACCAGTCCAAAGACGTCACTTCCACCGGGAAAGGATTTTATTTCCAGACGCTGTGGCAGGCTCCCCATTCCACCACCTAGGTCTCGAACCTGCTGGCAAAAGTAATCTGATTTAGCCAAAAGAGGAAAGCGATGAAGGCAGAATTCCGTGTCATCTACAGCAACTGTAATATCAGAGAATTCTCCAGACACTCGGAATCTTGAAAAACTCATGATATCTGTTCGAAATGCATAAACTTAAAGGATCACTGGGGATTTCTTTCAGCTTAGTGCAGAAATTCTTTGGGATTTTCAGGATTGATGACTGAATATCTCTTGGGTTACTCCATCAACGTTACATTACTGAAATAAGAGAAAAAAAATGAAAAGAAAATTGAAATTTCAAATCAGTTTTCGGATTTTAATAATGAATTTGAAAAAATCTCTTACCATATTGAATCACCGTAACCTCACAAATGGCCTACCCAACCAATTAGCCAAGTTTGCTATTTGTTCTTTTCTTTTTGCTCATCTGTGTGTCCATGTATATATGTGTGTGTCACCGGGCATTGCTAGTCACATTTTGGGGGCTACAACCTTGAAAATTTGTGTGAGTATACCACTAATCACCATCTAAAAAAGTTTTTTTCAATATTTCAAAAAAGTGCTTTTTGGTGTCTCTATGGTCAATACTGCCCCAATCTGGTGCTTGTTCTTTTTAGATAAGTTTTCAGATAAAAGATCCACTTTTTTAGATGATTTTACATAATTTTTTTAGATTATCATTTCTTGTACAAACGCGGACTACAGTGCCTGGCATTGAGGCAAGTTGGTCTGACAGACAATTCACTGGGTCCCAAACATTTCTAGCCTTGTACCAGACTAAGCTAAACTCAGCAAATATAAATGGGGACCAACCTCACTGTGGAACAACAGTTAATAAGTTAGTCTTGGAGACCATGACTACTGTAGTGAGTGGGAACCACACTAGGAACCTTACATTTCTACCCTTGTGCCAGACAGCATTTAGTAAATATCAATGGCAACCAAGCTAGTTCAATCCTCATTGGGCACTTCACACTGTGACTCCGTGCCCGGCTAAGCTTAATAAATACTCCAAAGTACCAAAAGGAATAATTAAGTAAAAAATAATCATATTGATACTCATCAAGAGGGAAAATTGAATCGTTGAGTAAATAAGCTGAGCATCTACAAAACAAATAACCATGTTGGAATCACTCAACGGCATCTTTGAGTTTGTGAGATTGAGAGTTTATTCCCTAAGACAATAGAAGACTCTTTTCTTTCTGGTATAGCAAATGTAATGCTTGATTATGAATGAGTCTGTTTGATAGGATAGAAAAAATAGTAATAGTAATTGATTGTTATTCAATGAACCTTTGTTGCTTGTTACAGTAAAGTGGTTAGGAAAAATAGTTGATTACCAAAATGTATCATAATCCAAAGGAAGGCCAGAGAGTCTATCATCCAAAACAGAGTGGTTTAAACAAGAAAGTGAGGATTTCAGTTTGATTCATTTTTTTCATCATTGATACCTGTGGGCTCCCTGAGGAGCTTAAGGCGGCATCTGCAATTTCAGTAGCCAGTTGATTTTAATAGGGTGGAGTTGCAAACCCCAGGCTCATCCCTCCTTTTTGAGATTTTTGGTTTCTCAATCAGAGTAGCCTCTTCTCAGTTGGACTATTATTTACCAACATCTTTTCCTAAGGACATTAGTTTGAAGAGAATGTAAGCAGTCTTAATCGCAACTTGAACTTGACTCAACGATTCTCTTTTCCTAGTTGATAACAGTTATATCACTCTGTACATCTTAGTTTGAATAATTCATTGAACAATCGCAACAGGTCAGGTTAATCACTCAATAAAAACTGTCATGTCACCAATGTCTTTTGGTTGCATACTATGTTGGGGTGATCAATTAAAAAATCAGAAATAGGGGTGATCATTGAATAGAATACTTTTCTTATCTTTTTGGCAGTAATCATTAACAAATTGTAAATTTTTAAAAAAGTGTAAATGCTGTTTGACATAAAACTAAGCATAAAATAGCAAAAAATAACATTGTAAATTGACCTCTTGCTAAAAACCTGTTTGGGGTGATTTGAACAAAAACAAGTTTGTTTATAGATATAATATGGGGTAAATATTTAACTTTTTGGCCCTCTAGCTCCATTGTGATAGACTTTAACAACGAGATGAAAGTAAATCGTACCAATGATGATTTATAATACTTCAACTTCTAAAATGAATAAAAACAAAGATGAATGAAATGTTAAAATTTATCGAGAGAAAGACAGATTTCAAAAAAGCAATCTCAGCCTATTCCATTAGTTTTAAATCTTTTCTAATTAAAATTGTGTTTTTTTGTTAATCTTGTTTGTTCTTGTTTATACATATATTCTTAACTTGAGGGCCTTTTAAGATTTCTTTCTGAAAATCCTTCATAAAGACAGGATTTTCAGTTAGATATGCACTTTATAAACTCAAATGAAAAGATAAAGATTTGGTTTAGCTAATCTGATGAACACAAAGTAAGAGTCCGAATTTAATATTAAGCTTACATTTAAATAATACCCCTCACTAAAAACAGGTGTAGCTAGAGATTCGGGGGCCTAGGGAGCTAAATTACAGTGCAAACCGCAGTTTGAATCCAAATAACCCTATCGTCAGATCTACAGAATATTGGCAGCAGATTTGAAATGTGTTGGATCATGGGATTTGACCGATCACAAGATGCTGGGTTACGGAAATACAACCTGTATTAATTTTTAACGAATCTTTCTTTCATTTTATAACATTTAGATTGAAGTTCGCATGCTATTTCTTCATTTTCAATCAATGCTACTAACTTAACGATTGTAAAATAAATGTAAAGTGTCTTCGGAGTTATAATAAAAAGTAACCGAAGAAATGAGATAAGTTTTGATAAAAAATGACCAAAAAAATTAAAATGGTGGTAAATAGTAATCAAAATATGCCTGGTTAGTAACTCATCAGAAACCATCACGCGGCGGCATACCAAGTTAGTAGTGATCAATTAAAAATTTGAAAGAAGGGGTGATAAATGAATAAATTACTTCTCTCGCGTTTTGTTATGCAGTGATCACTAAAAAAGTCTGAATTTTGAAAAAACAGGTGTGAATGCTACACAAAGCAAGGGACCAGTTTAGCATAGACTTACATTACAAATTGATCCCTCCCTCCCTAAGAAACTATATAGGGGAGGAATTTTCCAAAACCAAAAATGTTTTTTCTATACATGATACTATAGAAAATACTTGAATTTCCAACCCTGTAGGTGTGTCATATGTACATGCATGCACATAGCCAGCCAAAATACCTTAAAAACTGAAAAAAACTTATGTTGACATTTTTGGTGACAGTTTAGAGATGATATAATGGAGTCTTTATGATTTCTCTTTGTTTTCCATTTTGTTCTGAAATGATCAAAACATTGAAAACTCAAAGACCCCTTCTTTGAAGCAATTATCCTGGTACACCCTTATTTTCCACATTTAGTTTTTAGACTAATTAATGAATTACACCTGGAAGCAATTTTTGACCTTTAAAAATCATATGTATCCAAAATCAATTACATTTATCAAAATTCTAATACATGCTTCAGGTCTGTGAACAATAATTTATATTTTTGTTAGCTATCTGATGGATGATGTAGTTTTCTGCCAAAAAATCACAAGGTTAGTTCAAAGGAAACAGTGTTGTGGACCCCTGAGCATTATTTGATAGACCCCCCAGTGGTCCGTGGACCTACCCTTGAAACCACTGATCTAAAAAACCATTGTTCAATTGGGATGCTATTTGCCACCGGGTTCAGGCTTGTTTTTGACAATGAGGTTTTTATCATGAAAAGCTTGAGTGTCCTTTTGAAGGATAATAATCTCTTTTGTGAAGAGGTACAATAGGAGTTTACCTACCTGGTCTCATTGAATGTTTCTCAGATATAAAGGATCAGGTTCCATCCTGGAGTCAATATTAGAAACCATCATTCAAAACTATTACCGAAACTGTCAACATAGGTTTTCTCAGTTTTCAAGTTGATCTGGCTGGCTATGTATGTATATATTATACATATAGGCCGACCCGATGAAGTTAGAGGGAAGGAAATTTAAACATTTACTCCTTATAATGTCTACGAAAAATGTTTTTTTTTTTAATTTCTTGACAAAATTGGTTGGTTGGGGATCAACTTACGATGTAAGTTTATGCTAAATTGATCCTTGAATTAGTGCCTGCTTGTTCAGAATTTTTTAGTGATCACTGACTTAAATTAGGTGAGGATTGTTCTCGTTTGTGTTGTTTCAGGGGGAAAAAACAAAGTCAAATCCAACTGGGACTGGAGTTGGACAAAAATCTGTAATACCCATCAAAACATTGATCTGAAACTCTGATTCTGTGTCGGAACTGTTTTATTTTTCCTGATTATTGTAATGAACTTTTGATTCCTATATATCTATTTTTCTCACGGTTAAACATGAATGAATAAATGATACTAAACTTTAAAGGGTGTCAAAGTTCAACTTGCCCCAAACACCAGGACCCAAGGGCCAGTCCTGAACACAGGTCTCAGTTCTTAAATTAGCTTTTTGTTGCCAAGGTGGTGTATTCAATATTGAATGAATGAATGAATGACTTGGCTTCATGGACAAAGATTGTTGGGAGAGATTTTACCACAGTAGTAGGACCACAGACGGTAGGGCCTTTGTGCCGATTTTCTTTCCAGCCTGAGCAATGGATTTTAAAGGTTAAGCTGGCTTGCCCAGAGCCAACCCGACCCTTTGAACTAAGGGTTAGCATCATATGGTCCACCTACGGATTAGAGCAGGATTTCAAGGATGTAGTTTTTATAAGATGTGTGCTTGCAGTGGTGGTTTGCCACCCCTTTGGGGGAGTATTCTAACAGTAGGGGTCACTATGGTTGGACCACAGGGCATGAACACTCCACAGTAGGTAGATGCTGAGCTGACTATGGTGTGCCAAGGTATACATATCTCATCCCAACTGAAGTCTGCATATTTTAATATACAACATCAATAAAATTTTTGTGCAGTTTAGATCTTTAATAACTTTTAAATGAAAGCTCATATCATATTTTTGTCTGTTTGTTTGTCAACTTCTGTCATGCAAAAGCAAATAAGGAGAGTAAGGAGGTAATATAAGGCTGTACCATTTATTTGTGTTCACATCCACATCACTACTAATACTACTTAGTCTTAGTAGTAGTACGGAAAACAATTCCACCAAATATGGGCATCTTTTCATGAATGAAACTAAAGTTTATCTAATTTGTTTATATCCTATTCTGTTGCCGTATTGTTTTTAAAATATCAAAGAATAAAAAATACAAAGAGTTGTAGGAAATCAACAGAAAAATAAATTTGTTTTTGGAGAGAAAGAATATATACAGTGCGAGTTTTCACAAATTCCTGTGTTTCAAAAACTAGTCCCTCAAGATGAGTGTGTTTAGCTATAGCACACAGATACTGCCCTCAGATCCTAGGCAGGACAAACAGATACTATACTCAGATCTAAAGCAAAGTGCACAGATACTCTGATCTTTCGTAGATGTGCTGATCTATACACAAATAATAATCTTAAAGATATATCAAGAGTAAATACAAGAAAAGCCTATTAAATCGGAAATTTCAACTCCCCAAATACTAAACTCCACTAAAACTACAGAAAAAAGCCGAACAAGAAATTGAAATATGTTGACTTACAGTTAACACAGCACAAAGAACTCCGAAGCATACTCTGTTTGGTCGAGAAGAGAGGTAGGTGTACTTGATAAGGTTGCAGTGTTGTGTTCGATGAGAAGAAAAGGTAAATGTTTCTCTTTTTTTTTCTTTTTTCCTGTTTCTTCTCACATTCAGGTAACAACATGTCCAAAGCCTGAATAGCTGTTCAAATCACATAACACACACTGAGTGAGAAAACCCATAAATCATTTGTTACCTGTCAAAGGTTTTCACAGCAACGTCAGCTTCACACATTCAAAACAGAACGATTTCAATAAATAATATACGTACTTATATCAATAAATATGTACAGAGGAGGAAGCTGATTATCAAAACACCGTAGCCCCACAAAAGACCCGACCAACCAGCCGGGGGGGGGGGAACAGATTCTCATCTCTTTGAGTGTCTGTGTCTGTCTATTTATCTACGTGTATGTGCGTGTGTCTTCAGGTGTTCTCGTCTCATTCTGGGGGCTACAACCTTGGGAATTTGCATGAGTACACCATTAGGAACTTATTTTTTGAGATAATTTAAAAAAAAAATCTTTTTAGATAATTTTAGATAATTTTTTGGATATTAGTTCTGGTACATGCATGGGCTATGGTGATTCATTTATGCAAGGTACAGATGTATGTATCATGCGTACAGGCTGCACTCATAGAGCAAGAGGATTGAAAATTTAAACCTTCATTCCTTATTATGTCTAGGAAAATGTTATTTCTTTTTTTTGAAAATGCCACACCCCCTACAGCTTTTTAGAGGGGGGGGATTAGTTTGCAAGGTAAGTTTATACTAGATTGGTCTCTAGTTTGTGTCCAGCAGTGTTCATGTTAGTTTTTTGAGAATTCAGACAAAAAGCGAGAGAATTAACTTATTCACTGATCCCCATTTTTTCTAATTTTTCAATTGATCAGCCCTAACATGGCATGCCCCAATTCCTACGGAGTTACTAACAAGAGCTTTGTCTTTTGTTATCTCTATACAAAGATGTATTCATTCTGGTGCTTATTGTAAGATTAATGCTATTCACATTTTTTTTAGAATAAATTTTGTTTTTGTAATAATTTATTTTTTATTGAGCACTGTAAAACTGTAAATTATAAATAGGTTGCAATTTTTGCCAATCTTTTAGTAGTTACTCAGTTTAGTTACTGTTAGATTACGGCAAAATTCTAATTATATATGTACCTAGTAACTATGGCTTTTATAACTGAGTGAGGGAGGTCACAAAAATTCAATCTCATTAAAAGCCTGAACAGCCATTCAAATCACAAAACACAAGATGAGTGAAAAAACCCATAAATCATTTCTTAGTTGTCAATGATTTTCACAGCAACGTCAGCTTCACATGTACTGAGCAATGCTAGCAAATATACATACTTATATCCACAAAGCTATTTTTAAAGAATTATTATAAAACTAATTTTCTTTACTATCTTCATGCTGAAATGTACTCATTCTTGTGCTTATTGCAAATAAAAGCTCAATGCTCAAACTGTTTTTTTTTTGTTT